>JAODAL010028205.1:0-53696 GCA_025379985.1 Phyllomedusa bahiana
CCATAGGGCCTGTGTAAAAATTTGGACCCCGTTTTTTCAGACAGTTTGCAAAACCGCAAACCGGTTGCATGGGGACATGGCCTTAGGGTGCTGCATGTTAATATTAATTTGATACAGTTCTGTGCTGCCTGATTTACAGGGAATAGTGTCCTGGTCTGTGTCTGGCATATTTACTAGCTACAAAGGCTTAGAGGCACAATTGTCAGCAGTTATGCTTGGGTTGTAGCCAGCGGCCATAAAAAGTAATTGCCCATAAAAAGCTGAACTTTTTGCAACTGGGCTAATCAATCCGATGAGGCTGTTTTCATAGTAGTGATCATACGCTGCTCTGTCCTTCTGGCTGCACCCATTTTGTAGTTTAGACATGTTCATGTATTAATATGATTTCGAGTTTAAGAGACAGGTGTAATTGAGCATCATTTTCAGTTATGGCATGGGCTTCAAACAGTAGTGGTGAGGTCTAAATATCACCACATTTTGGATGGTGCAGCCTTAATAGTAACAGGTTTAGAAACCGTAATTTAAATTGATCTAAAAAAATATTTATTTTTCTATCCCTGAGAATATCAGGTTAGGACATGAACAGTTTATAATTTTAAGGGTAGGTAAATTTTAACATTGAGATATAGAATATCCAAAATAAAATCCATAAAATCACATTGTATAAATTACATACATTTATTTGCATTTTTGCTGAGAGAAATAAGAATTTGATCCCCTACCAACCATTAAGAGTTCAGTTAGACGCTCCTAATCAACTCGTTACCTGCATTAAAGACAACTGTCTTAAATAGTCAACATTATAAAAGACTCCTGTCCACAGACTCAGTTAATCAGTCAGACTCTAACCTTTACAACATGGGCAAGAAGAAAGAGATTTCTAAGAATGTCAGGGACAAGATCATAGACCTGCACAATACTGGAATGGGCTACAAAGCCATAAGTAAGATGCTGGGTGAGAAGAGAACAACTGTTGGTGCTATAGTAAGAAAATGGAAGAAATACAAAATGACTGTCAATCCACATCGATCTGGGGCACCATGCAAAATCTCACCTCGTGTGGTATCCTTGATCAGGTGGAAGGTGAGAGATCAGCCTAAAACTACACAGGGGGGGACTTGTTAATGACCTCAAGGCAGCTGGGACAATAGTCACCAAGAAAACTATTGGTAACACATTACGCCATAATGGTTTTAAATCCCGCAGTGCCCGCAAGTTCCCCCCTCTTCAAGAAGGCACATGTGCAGACCCGTCTGAAGTTTGCCAATGAACACCTGAATGATTCTGAGAGTGATTGGGAGAAGGTGCTGTGGTCAGGTGAGACAGAAATTGCGCTCTTTGGCATTTACTTAACTCACCATGTTTGGAGAAAGAGAAATGCTGCCTATGACCCAAAGAACACCATCCCCACTGTCAAGCTTGTAGGTGGAAACATTATGTTCTGTGAGTGTTTCTCTGCTAAAGGCACATGACTACTTCACTGCATCAATGGGAGAATGGATGGAGCCATGTACCGTAAAATCCTGAGTGATAACTGCATTCCCTCGCCAGGAAATTAAAAATGGGTCATGACTGGGTCTTCCAGTAAGACAATGACCCAAAACATACAACCAAACAACAAAAGAGTGGCTCAAAAAGAAGCACATTAAGGTCATGGAGTGGCCTAGCCAGTCTCTACACTTTAATCCCATAGAAAATGTATGGAAAGAGTTGAAGCAACAGCCTCAAAATCTTAATGATTTAGAGGAGATCTGCAAAGAGGAGTGGACCAAAATTCCTCTTGACGTGCGCAAACCTCATCATCAACTACAAAAAACGTCTGACTCCTGTGCGGTGCTTGCCAACAACGGTTTTGTCACCAAGTATTAATGTCTTGTTTGCCAGTGGGATTAAATACTTATTTCTCACTGCAAAATGCAAATAAATTTATATAATTTGTACAATGTGATTTTATGGATTTTATTTTGGATATTCTATCTCTAAATGTTAAAATTAACTACCCTTAAAATTATAGAGCATGTCTTCATCAGTGGGCAAACTTACAAAATCAGCAAGGGATCAAATAATTATTTCCTTCACTACATACTGTATATAGTATTTGTTGGTATGATTATGTATTTTATCCATGTATCTCTCCTGTTTTTATGGGACACAGATTGAAAACTTTTTTTACTACTAATCTTAGCTTTATTACTGGGTCACTCTTTAAATATATCTATTTTGATGTAATTTTTCTAACAAGGCAGTTTGTAGGTAAATCTTTGGACAACTTCTTCACAAACATGAGTTTGCATTAAAGGAGTTTTCTCACCATGCATTTTCACTGCCAACTTTAGAGACACTCATGCTGTTCAGAATGTGGATGGGTCTATAGCAGTAATTAACAAATCAGCTCTGCTATTACACGGACAACAAGTGCAAGATATTTATAAAATGTCCACAGCAAAGAAGAATATAAGCGGCACTCACCAATCTTCTCTTTATGAGTTTTATTGGATTAAAATTCCATTATCTCCAGTCGGAAGGCAAACACACATCTCATGGCCAATGGCCGTTTCGCGTACTGAGACACTTTCTCATATTTATAAAATGTATTACACCAGGCTGCAGAGCTCTAAAGAGTGTTTAATTAGGTAAATGATATGCTTTCCGTGTCTGTTACTGAGTGAGTGAAAGCAGCTCAGAGCAATGAGACATAAGAGAGCAGGGAGAGGTGGGGAAGAGATGGTCATAACCAGAGAAACCTGTGTGTTTTCAGAGGAGATAAAATCTTCTTTATCTCCTGACCAAAGGAAAATCAACAAAGCAATGTAATTAGAAAAAGTCTTCAATTGATCTGTCCCTACATGTTAAAAGCTAATCATTGTTATTGAAGGAAAACCCTTTATTGGGCAAAACATTTTTGGGCAAAAAATTAAATTTTAAAATTTATAAATGAGGAAGCATTTCAGTCTTGCTTTAAATGGTTTGTCCATCTCATAAAAAAATCACTTCAAAAGGTCCCAGGCCCCAAGTAAAATAACAAAAAGTTATACTCACCTACATTCAGTTCCTAGCCCCAGTTCAGTCTCTCCCTGGTCTTCTGTTTATATTCCATTCTCTTCCAAATGGGACATAGAGAAAATAGCTCCGAACTGTGATGTAATTAGAGGCACAGAAGACCGTATGCTAACAGAAGACCAGGAAGAACCAGCACTGGAACTAGGGAATAGAGATAGGTAAATTTTAATTCCAAAAAATAAGTGTTTTTTGTGTTGTAATAGTTGAATAAATACTTTACCCTAATTTTGTGTCAGAATGGTCCACCACAGCACATGTACACATCCACTTTTAATTACATTGTAATCATTGCACTACACATTTCCAATAACATTTCTAATTTCCAATAATAGCTTTACTGTGAATTAATATGAAATAGAACCTAATGGTAACAGACTGTCTCTAGTGTCAACTCTAACTAGAGCCGTCTACTGCTGAATCTTTGGGACCTCTTTTTGGGCTAGTGCTCATTGGTGGCTCCTTTGCTACTTTGAGGGTCTTGTCTCATAAGCCTGTATTTATTGTGGAACAACAGATATTCCACATATTTTATTATTATTAGTCAGCACCATCACAAGTGACAACATTCATGTATATAGATACATTGCTGTAATTCATATTATCCATCTGTCAGCAGACAATATGGGAAGTTGGGAATCATAAAATACAAATGAAGGTGGATTTAAAGTGAAACTTTGTTTTGAAGCCTCATTGCTGTTAGGGAATTATAATATGCCCGTTAGGTGTCAGTGTCCAGATAAAGAAGTTGAATGGAATTAGAAAAACTGTCTGCTTTCCTTGGACAAATGCACCATAGCTGCTAGTGGGGGTGTCTAGTATTACAGCTCGGCTCCATGGATGTGAAGCAGCAATTCCACACACATCATATACTGTAGATAGGTGTGGGATTTTTTCTGTAGAAAGCAGTCCTGTTCTTCGTGTACAATCCTTATCATTCATCTGAATTTAAACTTATCGTTGAAATTACTTCTGCTTGGAAAGTGGCTTATATTTTCTCTAAGCTAAGGTTTCACATCAATACATTGATTGAAATTTCATCATAAATCCTAAAATTTACCACATTTATCTGCCTTAACAACATTAAGGTCCATGGGCAACAAAATGTACTGGGCCTTGCCTTAGCACATGACATCACACCAGGCCATGCCTCTAACCACACCCAAACACATGACATCACACTAGGCCCATTTAACCAGATGACGACTTTCCTTTGACTATATACAGTATCTTACAAAAGTGAGTGCACCCCTCACATTTTTGTAAATATTATATGTTTTCATGGGACAACACTGTTATAACACTTCGATACAATGTCAAGTAGTCAGTGTACAGCTTGTATAACAGTGTACATTTGTTGTGCCCTCAAAATAACTCAACACACAGTCATCAATGTCTAAACCTCTGGCAACAAAAGTGAGTACAGCCCTAAGAGATAATGGACAAATTGTGCCCAAAGTGTCAAGATTTTAAGCCACATGTATGAAAACTGTCTAGGTCCAAAACTCACTTTGTTGCCCATAGCAACCAATCAGAGCACCCTGTTCATTTCATATAGTGCTCTGAATGGTTGTTATGGACAACAAAGTGAGTCTTAGACCTAGACAGTTTTCATACAGTACATGTGGCCCCTTGTGTGGCCACCATTATTTTCCAGTACTGCCTTAATTCTCTTGGGCATGAAGTTCAGTTGAGCTTCACAGGTTTCTAATGAAATCCTCTTCCACTCCTCCATGATGACATCATAGAGCTGGTGGATGTTAGAGACCTTGTGCTCCTCCACCTTCCATTTGAGGATGCCCCACAGATAATCAATAGGGTTTAGGTCTGGAGACATGCTTAGCCAGTCCAGTATATTTACGCTTTTTTTTGGAGCAAGGCAGTGGTCGCCTTGTTGGTGTGTTTCAGGTCATTATCATGTTGAAACACTGCCCTGCAGCCCAGTTTCTGAAGGATTATGCTCTGCTTCAGTATGTTCACAGTACATGTTTGCATGAATGGCTCCCTCTATAAACTGTAGCTGCCCACAGCTGACAGCACTCCTGCATCTCCAAACCATGACACTCCCACCACTATGTTTGACTGTAGGCAAGACATACTTGTCTTTGAACTCCTCACCTAGTTGCTGCCAAACACACTTGACACTATCTGAAATGCATTTATCTTAGTCTCACCAGACCACAGGACATGGATTCAATAAGCCAAGTCCTTATTCTGCTTGTCTTCAACAAACTGTTTGCGGTTTTTGGTCATCTTTATAAGAAGCTTCTGTCTGGGATGACAGCCATGCAGATCAATTTGATGCAGTGGTCAGAACAACTCTTTGCTAGCAGCATTCATACGTTTATATAGAAAAGTGTAAGGGTCCAGTCAGGGACACACGAGAAGACACAGACAGAGTGAGGCCCTGACGCTGGTCCCAACCCCTGTCCCTGCTTTTGGGGGTACCCGACCCCCTTAAAAGGTGGGCCCCCAACCAAAGACCAAAACACACTGAATACTTTGGGGAACACAAGACACAGACAAAAAAAATACAAAACACACTAAGGGAAAATCGAAAAGCAAGGTTGGCAGCAAGAGGGCGCGCAGTACCAAATCAGGAGACAGAGAAAAAAAGAAGCGGCAAATCGGAAAACTGTGGGGAAATGCAGTAAAAAATCGGAAGAGCAGAATAGTCGAAGCCAAGCAGAGCCCGGGGTAACCAAAAACCCAAAAATAGCGGCAAGAAAAAGGTAAAGGAAAGCCCCAATTAACGGCACAGGGACAGGAAAGGGGAACCCTTAAATGGGGAACGGGTAAACCCAGGCAAGGGGTGATGGGGGAAATAACCAAAAGCCGGATAGGGAAAGAAAGCTGTCAATAAAAGGGAAAAACAGTTAACAAAAAGGGTTGGAGGATAGCGGGGCACGGGGTTGGCAGAAATCAATTACCCCAAGGGAAGGAAAACTCAGTTACAGGGTAACAAGTAAAAAAGCATTATGAAAAAAACCCACGGTTCCGTCGCAACGGCCCTGGCCGGCGACCGAACTTGAAGCTGGGGTCTTCGTACATGATCATGACAGTACCCCCCCTTTAGGAGGGGCCCCCGGGACCCCCACAACCCTAGGTTTCCCCAGGTGGGCTTGGTAAAGTTTCCCCTTTACCGTTTGGGAGTTTTTTTATTGGGATCGAAGAGGGAGCCTTTTGGTCTGAGTCGTGTTTTTTATGATTTGTTTTATTTGGGGCTTTTTTGATTTAGACCCTTAGCCCAGATGTGCACAGTCTTTTTCCCGGGCGGTTTCAATTTTAGTTTCACAACCTTTTAAGGGCGGAATAGTGAGTGGAAACATCGTACAGCAAATGGGAGCTGCTAAAAAGGAGCAGAATTTGGGTGTGTTGTAGTCGAGGACAAAGATCTGAAATCAGGGGCGACAACTACTCCCGGAGAAACAATTTTTCAGATTCCTAAATATCTCTAATAATTCTCTTTCCCCAGGGCAGAATGTTTAGCTCTCCTCGGAGAGAGGTCTATAGTGAAAACATCGGGCTGTTTGCAGAGAAGTTTATCCCCCCGTCCCCATCAAGCCCCTTTAAAACGGAATTACATTCAAAATGTCAGGGTACAATTAGCACACCCCAAGGGATGCGCTCCCTTGAATGAGAACCCCCGAGTCCCCCATTTGATAAACTCGGTGGTCCCCCATCGAACACGGGTTTTTGGGGGGGGAGCCAGGGTAACCAAGAATAAACCCGCAGTGGTTTCTCCATGCAAAAAAGGAAAGTTTTTGGGTAGCGAACTCCCACATTAAATGACTCTGCAGTATGATATTTTATTTTTCCCTCCGGTTAGGGAGGTGAGTCGACACTTGAAATAAAAAGGGAGAACACAATGGAACTATTCCAACCCAAGGCTTGAGAAACAGCCATGCGATAAAATAGTGTAGCACTGAGCAATATGGCTGACAAGCAAACCTTTTGGGAACTAAAAACCAAAGGTTAGGGCAAAACAAATTATTTTTAGAGTTAAAAGGGACCTAAAATCCGATTTACCTTCCGGGAAATTGCTCGGCCTTTGGTATTTCTGGGAGGACGGGGTAGTGGGCATTTTCCCCGGGAAGGGTTTCGGTTTCCCAATAAAGGAAAGGGTTTTAAGGGTTTTTTTGGGGTGGGAAAGAGATATGAAAAAAAAAGGGTTTTCTTCTTCGGAAGACGAGGGGGGAAGGGAAAAAGAAGAACTTCAAAAAGTTGAAGGGGTTTTACAGGAAAAAGCCTGATTGAGTGAAGAGCCAAAACCCTTGCTTTTCCCCGCTTTCCCCTTAGTCTTCTGTCAATAGTTACGGCTAAAGTCTGAAGAAATTTTGGGTCCAGGGGGTTGGGGGGGACCTGCATCCTTTTCGCATCAGACAGCCCTTGCCCCAAGGGTTTTTAGAGGTTGGTAGACCCCCCCCCCGGTCAACGTACACCATTGGGGGAACTTGAACAGTAGTTTCGGGGGGCGACGGCCTTGCTGAATAGTAACGTGGGTTCTGCCATGTCGACAGTTTTTGGGAAATTTTTTTTTCTAAACATGGCCCCAGACTAAAAAAAACTGCCCCTGATCTCCCCTCAGGGGGGTTTGGGGGGTATCGCTAATGCCCATCTGAGGTGGGCCCTGAAGGGAGACACAACAATTGCTATCTTTCACTAGAGGGAAAAAAAGTTAAGCGAAAAAAAAAGATGACAGGATTCCCGGAAATGTTCGGATTGTCAGGGGTTCCCTCAATGGATCCCCGGGAGCAGCATCTTGATTTCTGATGGGTGCAGGATCCACAAAAAACAGGGGAGGTGGGGATACGGATGGGATGGCAGGTCCGGGTACCCGGGGGCGTTTTAGGGCCAGAGCTGCGAAATTGATTTATAAGCCCCGCCGCCCCGAAATTGGGTTCCCAACCGTCCAGAGGTTTGGCTGACAATCAGTGCTCTGTTTAACCCCCGGGGGGGTTGAGGGAATATGGGCCTTTTTTTTGTAAGGGACTATAGGGGAAAACGGAAGACACAGACAGAGTGGGGCCCTGACGTGGGCCCAAACCCCTTCCGCCTTTTTGGGGGACCCGACTCCTTAAAAGGGCGGCCCAACAGAAGACTGAAAAAATACATGAATACGTGGGAAACAAACACAGACAAACAATACAAAACCATAAGGGAACTCAGACAAGAAGGGTTGGGAGCAAAGGGCAGCACAGTCCCAAAAACAGGAGACAGACGAAAAAGTAAGACGACAAAGTCGGTAAACTGTCGGGAAATGCAGTACAAAATCAGGGAGGAATGTCAGAGCCAAGCGATCAGGGAACCAGAAAATCCAAAAAATAGAAGGAAGCAAAAGGAAAGGGAAAAACCAATATAACAGGCAAGGGAAGGTAAGGGGAAAACCTTAAATAGGAAATGGTGAACACAGAGCAGAGGTGATAGGTGGAAATAAACAAAGCCGGTAGGGAAAAAAAGCTGTCAATCAAAGAGGAACACAGTTAATAAAAGGGTGCTGGAGGATAGTGGGGCCCGGGGGTTGGCCCGTAATCAATTACACAAGGGGAAAAAAGACTCATTTCCCCTGGTAACCCAAGAATACAAAGCATTTTTTCAAAAACCACGGCTTTTCCCTCGCAAGGCTGTGGCGGCGACCAGAATCGAAGGGGGGTCTGTCGTACATGATCTGAAAAAAAATAAACTCTTAAAGGGACGCTGAGCACGTTCACTCAAAATCTTTGTCGACCATCGAGAGGCCTGTTTTGAGTGGAACTGTTTTTGTTAAATCACTGTCTGGTCTTGGCCACCGCTGCAGCTCAGTTTTTAGGATGTAGCATTTCTTTTAGCCTAGGTCATCTTTTTTAGTTTAACAATTCTTTTTTGAGATCCCCAGACAGTATTTGCCATGAGGTTCATGTTTAACTTGCATATGAGAAGTGTGAAACGAGAACACCCAAAATTTTAACACACCTGCTGCCGATTCACACGAGCCTGTAACACAAGATCACAGGCACGTGGGGGAAATGGCAAATTGACACAATCTGTCCCCTTATCCTTAGGGGGGTATTCACTTTGTTTCCAAATTTGAATTGATGGTGTGTTATTTATTTTGAGGGCACACCAAATTTACATGTTTATACAAGCTGTACACTGACTACTTTATATTGTATCAAAGTGTTATTTCTTCAGTGTTGTCCTTTGGAAAGATATAATACAATATTTAAAAAAATGTGGAGGGGTGTACTACTTTTGGGGAATACTGTACCTGGGGATTCAAAATCTAATTGCCAAAAATATTTTAAAAACCATCTGTGCAGAGTTCGCAGTGCACACTTTTTGTGCAGCTTGTGAGAAAGCCCGGGGTGTTGTGGCAGCCAGGCTCGCAGTGAGAAAGGGAAAGGGTGTTTATTACTTTATGCCTTCACAATCTTTGTGTATATATATATATTAAAATATATATTTTATATATTTTTATATATATATATATTATATAATGTATATATATATATATATATATATATAAATTTTTATTATATATATATAATATATATATATATTATATATATATATATAAAATATATGTAATATACACTCACCCCCCACTTTTTAGGGACACCAGCTAGTAACGGGGTTGGACCCCCTTTTGCTTCAAAAACTGCCTCAATTCTTCGTGGCTAGATTCCCCAAAAGGGGTTGCAACGATTGCTCAATTTGGGACCAAAAGGGGACCAAAGAGTGCCAAGAAAATTTCCCCACCATGACACCCCAACCCCCAGCCTAAACCGTTGTAAAGGCAGGATGGACCCATGCTTTCATGTTTTTGACGCCAAATTCTGACCCTACCATCCGAATGTGCAGAAAAATCGGGGTCTCATCAGCCCAGGCAACTTTTTTTAAAATTTCTACTGTCCAATTTCGATGAGTTTGGGCAAATTGGGCCTCATTTTTCCTGTTCTTAGCTAAAAAGGATGGACCGGTTGGTTTTCTCTGCGGGCCCCATCTGCCTAAAAGTTCCCGTACGTGCGTTCAGAGTGTTTCTGCCTCCCTTGGGTTGTAACGGGTGGCTATTGAGTAAACTGTTGCCTTTTATCGTCGAACCATCTCCCCTTTCTCCTTTGCCCTTTGGCATCAAAAAAGGGCTTTTTCGCCCAAGGACTGCCGCTCACGGATGTTTTTTTTTTTTTGGAATTCTCTGTAAACCCTAGAGATGTTGTGCGTGAAAACCCCGGGAGACAGATTTTCTAAAATCTCAGCCCACCCCTTCTGGCCCCCAAAAACCATGCACGTTAAAAGGGCACTCAAATCACCTTTCTTCCCCCTTGATGTCGGTTTTAACGCAGGAGATTTTTTGACCCTGTCTCATGCTAATGCACTGAGTTGCCGCCCTGTGATTGGCTGGTTGAAAATTTAAATGTTTTAAAGAGCAAAGGACAGGTGTATAATAAAGTGGCCGGTGGTGTATATATATGTATATATATTTATATATATATATATATATTCATATATAAATTTTTAAAAAATTTATATATGTTTTTGTATATTATATATTATTATATATTATATATATATTTTAATATATATATATATATATATATTATATAGCGCTCAATTAATGCTGTATTTAAAAGCATGTAGTAAGCCTCCCAGCTTCCTGCTTCCCAGTCCCAGCAGTTTCGTGACCACCAGAGCTCAGCAGTTTGCAGATGCTGCGGGTTCTTATTAGCCCCACATCAATTTTGCAATTAGTATAGGAGGCTGTGTTTCCCCTATACCTTGGACTTATATATCAGCCCCAGTTACAGGGGAAATCAGCAAGGAAGAAAAAAAGTTAGCTAAAATGCCCCCCTGATGCTTTTCTATTACTGACCTCATATGGAGACAATATGTAAAAAATAAAAAAAAGAACACTGACACCCCAAATCACAACTTTAACCCCCTTCTCAGAAAACCCTTTTAAAACTTTTATCACCTAAATATGAATCCCCATTAGAAAAGTGCCAAAAATTTGAAAAATTTTTTAGCACCATTTTTTGCTTTTTAAAAAAAAGCAAAAAAAAATTGAAAAAACGGACTCTTAAATTCTTTTTCACCATTTTCCCTGCTGTTAAAAAATAAAAATGAAACATAAAAATTATTTTAAAAAGTCTTATGAGGGGGCGTGTTTTGAAGGGCGGGAAAAGAGACCCCTGGGGCCCTCTGAAGCTTTCCACAGAATCCGGCTCCATCAGCCCTTCTCCATTGGAAAATCAACCAAAAAGGGCAAGAAAAGTCCCCTGACCGACCCTGCAACCTCCAGGGGGGCATACCATTTTTTTGTAGTACAGTGCTTGAGGTGAAAAGACCGGCACCCTTCTACGAAGTGTCCACCCCATCCAGAGCAGTGCAAGAGGCCTTAACAGGCCCCACGGGACATGCCAAACACCTGCTCTGGCTGTCGGAAGGGAGAAGTGGAGACTGCCGCCACCACCCATAGTGGGCTCGCAGCCTATAACGCGACCGGCGCGGATGAGACCCGGTGGACCGGGACAACGGACCCCTGCGGCGCCACTTGACCAAGAGGACCCGACTCACCTTCTGGCCTACTCCCAGAGGTTCCCCTTCTTCCTCCACTGCAGTCCCGATGTCAGCCATTTTTCGCGGGCTCCGTGCCCCCGTCTTCTCTCCCCACGGCTGGTTTACTGACAGTCCCGCAGACCCCCAAAGCTAAGACCCATATGGCACGGGGGCTTGCATTAAGGCAGCCGATCACCCCGGGTTGCAGCGGGGCCCCTGGCAGCACCCGGGGGAACGGGGGCCACGGTCCTGAAGAAACCCCCCGCAATGTCTGGCCCCCACCCCGCTCATCACGGCGACCTACAGGGTATGCTCCCCCATAAACCCCTTTCCCTCCAGGCCATAATCATAATCATAATCTCACCTGCCTGTACAAACCCCCAAATTACAGCCTGTGCAACTCCAGCTCAGAACCTGAGGCACAAAGGTGACCCTCACTCGCCAGCATCCCCTCAGAGCAACAGAGTAAGTGTGCCTCAGGCAACGGAGAAGATAGCAAGTCCACCAAACACCCAAACCAATCAGGCCCGCGAAGACTACAGGGGGGGCTTCCCCTTCCCGGGAGTACCAAGACGCTACCTTTTCCCATGGACCGCGAGGGAGGAGTGGGCTATACTGGTTGAGGAAGACCCCTGTGGCTTATTGCAACCCTCTCATTTAGGGCAGAGGCTGAGCTCCCCCTCTTGGTTCAACAGCTCCTCCTGGGGGGAATACTTCACCCAACAGCCCCAGACAAAAACCGTTGGGGACCATTGTATCACTATTACAGATGCTGTTTCCTCTGCCGCCAGTTCACCTGCTCGCACCCCGATTGGGAAGGTCGGGTCCTTCTCCTTTGACTACGCCCCCGTGCAGTAGTTTTTTTTTTTTGGTTAATTATTTAAGGGGAAACCAAATTACCATTAACTTTCTCTCTGAAGTATAAGGGGACACCCGGGGCTGGTGCCGGGGGCTTGCTAGGGTCCTAAAAAAATCCGGGTTTGGGGCCCCTTTTTTTTTTCCCCGCCTCTTTTGTGAATGCGGATGTTTTTTTACAGAGAAAAACCTTCTTTCCTGTCACAATTTTCTGAACCCCAAACCAGACCCCGTCATCTCCTAAAGGTCCTGTACAGTAAAAATCCCCAATAAAAAATTATTTTTTCAGAACTTCTCCCTTTAATGACAATCCCCCTAAACAGTCCCCAAAAAATCCAATCAGGAGCAAATTACCAGACAAGTGTTGTGACTAAAAACACCCCTAAAAAACCCAAGCCCCAAAAACTTTTAAACTTAAGGCTAAAAAATTGCCGACCTGACCAAACGGACCCCCACAGTACTACCAGCTGTCCCAAGGCCTGATTCCCTATCCACCGCCATACGGGGGTCATTTTGGGTAGATACTATTGTATTAACTTGCAGACATAAAATGTTTACCCTGCTGTTACTTTTAGTAACTCCCCCGGAGACGTTTTTCTGATCAGCGTTTTTCATTTTCCCCTTTTTTCTCCACCCGGGTTCACACCTTCATGCTGTTTGCTCCCCGGCCAATATCGTCACTGGGATTTGGACACAAATTTTAGAACCTACTTTTTCCAGCAACCCCTTTAAATTTTATTTATAGCAGTCCCTCAGTTGGGTAATGGGGCACTGAAGCGTATAGGGGGGCACGGCGGGTATAGGGGGCCACAACAGGTATATGGGGCCAAGGGCGGTATAGGGGGGCCACGGCAGTATATGGGGGCATGAGGCAGAAAAAGGGGGCACGAGGCTATTAGGGCATGAGGGGGGTATATAAGAGCCGAGGCAGGTATATGGGGGGACGAGGCGTTATAGGGGCCACGGGCAGGTAAGGGGGGCACGGCAGTTTTGGGGGCCACAGGCGGTATATGGGGGTCTTGAGGCAGTATATGGGGCACAGGCGTATTGGGGGCACTGAGGAATAAGGGCCAAGGGCAGGTATATGGGGCCAAGGCGTTATAGGGGCACGGGCAGTATATGGGGCCCGGGGCGGGTAAAATAGGGTATTGAGGCAGTATATGCGGCATGAGGCAGTATATGGGGGCCACAAGCAGGTATATAAGGGCACTGAGGCAAAAATTTGGGGGCAATGAGGCTATATGGGGTACAGGAGGTTATGGGGGAAGCAGGTATATAGGGGCAACAGGCAGGTATATAGGGGCACGGCATCATAGGGGGGCCAAGCGGGTTTTGGGGCCCAGGCAGGGTTTTGGGGGACAGGCAGTAAATGGGGGCACAGCAGTATAGGGGGGGTCACGGGAGTATAGGGGGGGCCAAGGGGGAAAAAAGGGCACAGGCAGCATATGGGGGCCACAGGCAGGCTTATGGGGCACGGGCAGTATATAGGGGGCATCATCAGGGATATGGGGGCCACAGGCAGAAAATTGGGGGTCAAGGCGGGATTGGGGGCACGGGCGGGATTATGGGGGCACAGGCGGGATAGGGGGGGCCACGGGAGGCTTATAGGGGAAAAGGCAGTATATGGGGGCACTGAGCAGGTAAACGCAAAAAAAAATAAAAACATTAATACTCCCTTTAAAACTCCCCGGGAGGCGCTCGTCCTCTTAGCCCGCGCCCCTCGGGCACTCCTCGGGCGCACGGCCTATGACGTGTTTGGCCCGGGGAAGGCAGCGTGCGATGACGTGATGTCATCGCGACGTGCGTGAGGCGACGGGGCCGGGGGGCCTCGTGTGTGAGGACCCAGCAGCTCGCGGTGTGGACTGGGGTCCGACACTTTGAGGCAGGGAGCGCTGCTCTTGCCCCCCCAAAGCCCTCAGTTGTGTGTGGTCCCGCGGCCCATGCGCTGAAGAGCCAGTCGGGGGCTCCAGGCCCCCGAGAGGCCTGGGCCCCCCCGGGAGACGGGGCACAGGGGTTTTATTCGGGGCCCCACCCCCAAATTTTAAAAAAAAACCCGCGACGCCCCTGGCTGGTGCCATCCGATTTGGACTCCCCCCCCCCGAGGGGTGACAAACAGTAAATACGGGGTCCGACTCCTCTTTTTAAAACCTTCCCCCCAAAACGAATCTCTTCGATGACACACAACTACTGGATGAATGTAGAAAAAATTTGTCAAATTGTAGACCTTCATCATATCCCCAGATGGGGTCTTACAACAAGTCCCAAAATTCTTTTCTACCTTTATCTGCCTTACAAGGGGTAGTCTAGCAACACTCTTCTCACCTATTTGTCATCCAGCAACATCGGGACCTTTAGTAGACATTGTTGCAGGAAGGCCTTTCCTTCCTGCCTTCCTTCATTATATGTTTATTAGTTATTCTTCCCCACCCCCCTTTTTTTTTCTCTTTCTTCTCCTTCTTTCCTGTCCCGTGGTTCTCGGGACTGTGTGCAACTCATTTGATTTGCTCTCCCGTTTTCCTAAAAAGGGGGTTTAATTAGTTAAGGGTCTAAAAAGGTAAAAAACTTTCCCAAATTCCTACACCATTTTCACCATCAAAAAGCAAATATAGTCTGTTTTCAAGAATCCCACTTCAAGTCGAACCATACCCCTGTGATAATAGATATTGTACACAATGGCACTTCGCCAATTACCCGCAATCCAAGAGTAGGGGCGTAGCGATCGCCATTCACAAATCTCTACCACACCAGGTGATACATTGTATTGCAGATGACGAGGCCAGGTATCTAATCTTAATACTCACCATTAACAGGCATACATTCATGATAGTGAACATTTATGCCCCGAACCAGGGTCAAGTTTCCTTTTTACTAGAGGTTTTTGATAAGTTACATACCTGTATATACCTGTGCGAGGGGCACTATTTTATTTTGCGGAGATTTTAATCTTACACTTGATTCAACCTTTCACTGGTTGCTCTTTTTCCTCTTACTCAGCGATTTAAAAAGGTCAAAAGGCTTTTACGTTTGAAATTGTGGATAGTTGGCGGCTCCAACACCCTTCAGAGAGGGATTATACTTTTTATTCTACGCCACATGACTCATACAGTCATATTGACTACATCCTGGCTCAAAAACCGTCCTCCCCCGGATGTGGGGGCCCCCTCCTAGGGAGTGTCTTGGTCAGACCATGCTACGGTATTTTTCTCTTCACCTCTCCTACATGTCTGCAAAGGTAAGATCTTGGGGGGCTAAATGAAACCTGCTATTTAACCCGTATTCCCATGGGATTAGAAGACATTTTAAACACTTCCTATCAGACAATGCGTGACACAACAGCCCCCATTTTCAAATGGGAAGCCCTCAAATGTGTCTTGAGAGGCACTTTAATTAAACATGGAAGCTGTCTTAAGAAGGTTCATTCGGCGGCTATCACAAAGGGCTTCCAGAAAGTGGCATCTTTAGCGGTAATACATAAGCAAGCTCTCTCTAACAGTGTCTTACAAGATCTTTTGGTGGCCTGGCTTAAAGTACGTTGTCTCTTTGAAGCCTCTTGGGGCAAGCTTCTTCAGCGCTGCCGAAGCAAATTATATGAATACGGGAATAAGAGCGGACACCTCTTAGCCAGGGCCACAAAAGAGAATCTAGCACAATCCTTCATCACTAGAATAAAGACACACTTGGATCAGATAGCATACACCACGGAGGACATTGCTGCAGAATTTAGTTCCTTCTATTCCAAATGATACAATCTCTCCGCTAATCATCCCTCACCTTCTCAACCTAGGCCCAAAAAACCCCTCCCCCCTTTAGGCATCCCCCGTGAAGTAAAAAAAGGGTTTTGGGGGGCTTTTCTCTTTGGCCCAATGGAGGCCCTCATCAAAAAAACCTTCAAACGAAAGGATTTTGGGCCTGATGGTTTTACAGGTATATTTTTTAAGACCTTCTTGCCTTTCCTCTCCCCAACTATGCTTGAAGTCTTTAATAACATCTCAGCTTACTCTCCATTCCATGGGGGTTTCGCTCTGGCACATATGTTGGTCCTCCCCAAAGTGGGTAAGGATCCTCAGACATGTGGGAGCTACAGGCCCATTTCTCTTTTGAATGTGGACCTCAAAATACGCAAAACTACTACTATAAGAACCCTTATCTTCCTACTTTAATATACCTGGACCAAGTGGGTTTTGTTCCCGGGAGAGAAGCCCGGGTAAACATCCTAAAGACTTTGGATATTATCCAACATGCCTGTCTACAAAAAAAGAATCCCTGTGCCCTGTGGGCTCGAAAAAGATTGGGACGGGGATCTCATGGGTTTCCCCGTCCTCTTTTTCTTGGACATAAAGGATTGGGGCCCCAGGGTTTTGTAGAAAAAATTCTGGCCCTTTTTCCCATAACCCCATCAGCTAAGGTCAAGTTTAATGGGCTCCTTTTTAAAAAACCCTTCACGATCCCACAATGGCACTAGGCAAGAATGTCCCTTATTTCCCCTTTTAATATACGTTCGGGATTATGGAAATTTTAAAAAACCCCAAATACGAATTTCTCGGACATCAGAGGGATAGTGATTGGGGTCAGGAATTTAAGTGTTCAGCCTTTGCTGACAATCTCCTAATATACCAAACTAAACCTCCCATCACCTACTCTAAATCTGAAGCCCTTAACTTTAAACCCTTGATAAAAATCGGTGGGACCTCTAAACCCAAAATTTTTTCATTCTCCTGGCCATCAGACTGGTATTTTATCGGGGGCAAAAAAATTTCCCCTCAGATCTCTCACAGTTATTTGAACCCAAATTTTTCCAAACCCAGGTACGGGGAAAATTAGTCAAAAAAATAAAAGTTTAGTGCCAAGGGATTTCCCACTTGGTGGGGGGGAAAGGAATATCCTAAAAAATTTCTATTCTCCTCAGACTTTTGTATTTGCTCCAGACCATTCCGATCCTCAGTCCCGCCTCCTTCTGGGTCAAAATTCAGCGTTGTTTTAAAGGTTTCCCTTTTTGGGGGCATTTGCCCCCCCAAGGGAATTAGGAGAAAATTTTCCTGACTCGGCCCAAGACAGATCGAGTTGTTGCTCTACCGATTGCGGACTTTAAAACCTTTGCAGCAGCCAAAAAAGTTTTTGGGGAGAAAAACATCCCCCCCCGGGGAAAGTTAGGGTTTATTCCCCGCCATTTGCCAGAAATTCTCTATTTTCTCTCACCTGGGCTCGGGAGTCTGTCTTCTCTGAACCTCAGTATTTCTCTTTCAGCACCGTCCATACCTTTGCCATAATATGGAAATCTAGGTCTTCTGAGACGTTTTTGGGAATTTTTGGGCCATTTCCAAAAATTTTTGGGAAAAATTTTGCATTTCCTCCAGGAAAAATCGGGCAATTAAATTTCGGGGCATTCAAAAAAGGGTCCCCTATCCTGACAACCCACATCCATGAAAGGATAAAAAAAAAAATGTCTTATGTGTTACAGAAAAAAGTCTACTAATTCGTGGGGCAGAAAGCTGTTGGCATCCTAAAGATAACCATGACAAACCTTCGATCACCCGGAGCCCCTATACTCCTGGAGCAAACGGTTAACTGTCTAGTGTGCCCAGTGGATAAAACAGCCCGACATTTATCAAAAATGTGCACCTTGGCAGAAAATACTGCCATACATGTATAATTCTGAAGAAAGAAGAGAACAACAGTGTGTCTACCACGTCTAATGATTTGCATCACATTTATCATGCTGTGTTCACTATATTGATAATGTTGGTGAAATTCGTTAGAATTTTGGCTAAATTGAACATAGATAATTCAATCTCCTGATTTTTGTTAAATAAAATGCATTTACTATCCTGTGGACAAGAAATAAAAGAAAAATTTTAATTTGTCAGTGCATTAGGATCACTCCACATAATTATAAAAATCATGAAATCACTCATATACATCTCAAGTTTGGAACAATAAAAGGTGAAATCAAGTTGAATTTTGAATTATGATTATGTATGTGGTCAAATGTCATCTTTTGCGGGTTTCATAAATTTACAATTTAATCCAACTAGAAAAAATTGAACTCCATTTATGGCCATATGTTTTAAAATTTGTGTAGTGGGAAAGAATGTCTTTTTTGCCCTAGCAACCAATTAGGGGTCAGTTTTTTTTTTTCATTTTTGTCAGAAAAACAAAAAAATTTGGGAGCTCTGTTTTGCTTGCTGGGGGAAAACCCCCCGGTCAGTTTTCTGCTTTTTTGTTTTCTACAAAAGGGCCCCCTTGGGCAACATGAAAGTGTCTTTTCCTTTGGTTCTGACAAAAAAACCCCATTTTTTTTCCCCTTTATGTAATTGCTTCTTTCGGGCTTGCTTATTTTATTTTCCCCTAGACTCGGACATTTTTTAATTTTGAAAAAAAAATTTTGTGGGGGGCATGTTGCACCACACTCTAATATTACACACATTTCTGAATGTGGGACAGCAAAATGAGGTGCATTACTGCTCCAACCCCCGCCCAATTTAAAATTGGGCCCTGATTGTCGTAAAAAATAGTTTTGCCATTAGGGCCACTGGGCTCTGTTTCTGTAATCTGCCTGATAGGCCTAAAGCCTTAGACCATAAAGGGATTGTCTCACTACATCGATTCATCTTACCTCAGTCCTGTTTTCAGTTCCATTTTTGAATTTTTGAGGCGTGTTTTCTGGGTGCGTTTATAAGTGGGTTTAGGAACCCGATTTTTTTGGCCATAAACGACTATCGCTCGCAGCGATCAGGGGAGACTAAAAAGGTCTGTAGCTTATGGACCTGAGGAGCTGATGCAGCCCCCTACAGGAGGGGATATCAAGGAAATTTGGTAGGACACGGTTAATGGGCCCTATATTGCAAAGTGATTGTTTTGCAAGATTTTTTAGCTAAAAAGCCAAACTTTTTAGTGGACACCCCTTTAAAATTCCCTTATGGGGCTAATCAGGCTTTACATTTAAATTGGGGCTGGCTGTTTGGAGAGTAATGCACCTCATTTTGCTGTTCCCATTCAAAAAATGTGTTTTAATTTTTAAAGGGCTGGCCCCCCTGTGATGACATGGGAGCAAAATGACATGACTATCATGCCACTCGTTGCCAAAACAAGAGATGGCGGGGGGCCCAAAAGGGCGTTTGCCGGGGGGGAAAGGAGAGGGTAAATAAGTATTTCTTTTTTTTTTTTTAAAAATTAATGGGAAAACCCGTCTAAACCTGCCCACCCGTGTGGGCCTTGAAATACCGAAACCCTGCCTACCTAACCATATGGGGGCCTTTTTAGCTATCTAAACCTGCCCACCAATCCATATGGGGCACTTTTAGCTACCTTTAAAACCCCATCTGTTACTATATGGCCCTATAAACCACCTAAACCCCCCCTGCCTATTACCCATATTGGCCCCCCCTACCCTATCTAAAACCCCCCGCCTGCCCACCCATTTTTTGGCCCCTATACCCTACCTAAACTCGTTGTCTTCCTATTGACCCCCATAAAACCCGCTTTAAACCCCTTTCCCGCCTACCTATATGGCCCTACGTACCTAAACATTTCCCGCCTACCATATGGTCCCTATATCCCACCCAAACCCCCGTTTTCCTATCTTTTTTTAATCCCATTGCCTACCCAAAAAATGCCTAATTTTACCTGGCCCCCCTTTTCCTTACCCAAACCTGCCTGCCCCCACCTGTTTAGGCCCCCATTTGTTCTTAAACTCTGCCCGTTACCTAATTGAGGGCCCCCATACCTTACCTAATTTTTTTTCTTTTTCCTGCCTTCTAAATGGGATCCCCGGGGCGTTGCTTGGGTCCTAAAACATCCGGGGGGTCGGGCCCTTTGTGTTTTTCTGGGTAGGGTGGGGGAAAACGACTTTTTTCAGCCTCTTTGGGGAAAATGCGGAGGTTTTTTTTTTGAGGGGAAAAAAATTTGTTCCCTGTCCCCTAATTTTTGACATTGCCAAAAGATCCCCTCCCAAACTCCTCAGCCCGTCATGTACAAATTAAAAAAACACCAATGACAAAAATTTTCTTTTTTGGAAAATTCCCCACCTTTTATATGAAATACCCCTAAAAGTCACCCCAAAAAATCCACCACACATGGTCAAATCTACCAGACAAATGTTTTTAAATAAAACCCCCTTACAAAAAACCCAAAACCCAAAAAATTTATCTTAAGGGGTCAAAATTAATTTTGCCGACCCCGGGCCGAACGCGACCCCCCCATGTGACTATCAGCTGTACACAGGTCTGATTTCATATTTCCCCGCAATTTCAGTGGCCAGTAGTGGGAAAAAAAAATTTTTTTGTTTGTAGGTTCGCAGGAAAACTAAGTGGGTTTAAATGCAGTTTCTTTTTGACTCACCGGAGGTCTTTTCTGTCAGCGTCGTTCACTTTCCCCTTTTTTTCTCCCTCCGGTTCAACTTATGTGATTGCCCCGGCCCAAAACTCGTCCCCGGGTTTGGACACAAATTTTTAAGAATCCTACCTTTCCAGCAACCCCCTTTAAATTTAGGTATGCAGTCCCCTGTTAGGTTTATAGGGGCACTGAAGCAGAAATGGGGGAAAAGGCAGATATATGGGGCCCCAAGGGGAGGTATATAAGGGGGGGTGAGGCAAGTTAAAATAGGGGCCAAAAGGCGGGATTTTTGGGGGCCCCGGCAGGCAAATTTTAGGGGCACGGCAGGGGATTATAGGGGGACAGCGGGTTTGGGGACCCAGGCAGGGTTATGGGGGCCCCAGGCAGGGGGTAGGGGGCCACAGGAGTATTTGGGGGCCACAGGCAGGGTTATGGGGGGCCCCAGGCAGGGATATGGGGGCCCCCAGGCAACATTTTGGGGCACAAAGGGGAGTTTTTATGGGGGGGCCCCAGGGAGGGGAAAATGGGGGCCACAGGCAAAGGGAAATTTTAGGGGTCAGACAGGGAATTTTGGGGGGCCAAAAGGGAGGGATATGGGGGCCACCCCGGCAGGGATATGGGGCCACAGGGAAAGGGATTTTGGGGGGGAACCCGGCCGGGGTTTTGGGGGGGCCCCAGGGAGGGATTATAAAGGGGGCCCCCAAGGGAGGGTATGGGGGGCCCCCAGGAGGGGGTTTGAAGGGGCCCTTTGGAAAAAGTTAAAATGGGGCCACAAGGCAGGGTAAAGGGGCCCCAGGCAGGCATTATTGGGGGACAGGCAGTATATGGGGGCCCCAGGCAAAGGGGTATGGGGGGCCCCAGACAGGCAAAAATAGGGGAACAGACCCCCATATGGGGGGCACAGGCAGGGGTATGGGGGGCCCCAGGCAGGGATTTTGGGGGGGGCCTGGCAGTTATGGGTGGCCCCCAGGGAGGGGGTATGGGGGGCCACAGGCAGGGGGCCCTTTGGGGGGGCCCCAAAGGGAGTATATGGGGGGCCCCAGGGAGGGGTAAAGGGGGGCCACAGGCAGGGGGGGGTATGGGGGGCCCCGGGGAGGGATTAATTTGGGGGCCACAAAAGGGAGGGGTATGGGGGCCCCAGGCAGGGAAAATGGGGGGCCCCCAGGAGGGATAAAGGGGGCCCAGGCAGGGAAAATATGGTGGCCAAAAGGCAGGGATATGGGGGCCAACAGGGGGGGGGGGGTAAAGGGGGGCCCTAAGGGGAGTTTTATGGGGGCCAAAGGGAGGTATAAAAAGGGGACAGGGAAAGGGGTATGGGGGGCCCCAGGCAGGGGCCCTTATAGGGGAAAAAGGGGAGCTATGGGGGGCCACAGGCAGGGGTATGGGGGCCACAGGGAAGTAATTAAAAGGGGGCCCCAGGGAGGGGTATGGGGGCCCCCAGGCAGGCATTTTAAAGGGCACAGGCAAGTATAAAAAGGGGGCCACAGGGGGGATATGGGGCCCACAGGGAAGGATATGGGGGGCCCCAGGCCGTATTTTTAGGGGGACCGGGAGGGTTATGGGGGCCCCGGGGAGGCTTTTTAGGGGGACGGCAGTATAAAAAGGGGACTGAGGGGAGGTTTTAAAGGGTTTAAAAATAACAACATTTTATACTCAACCCCTTAAAACTCCCCGGTAGGCCCCGCTCCGCCTCTTTAGCCGCGGCCCCCCTCCGGGAACTCCTCGGGCCCCCAAGGGGGGGTATGGGCAAACCCCGATGTCTTTTTTTAAGGGCGGCCGGCTGAGGCGCACGGGGCCGCGGCGGGTCCCCAAACGCTGGAGGACCCCCCGGCCTTCCCCCGGTGTCGGACTGCGGGTTTTTTGAAACTGTTGTGGGGAGGGAGCCTCGCTCTTTTTGCCCCGCAAAGGGCCCCCAGCTGTGTGTGCGTCCAGCGGGACGCACATGGGAGGTTTTTAAAAAGCCAGTTGGTGGGTCCCAAAAGGCCCCGGGGAGAAAGGCCCCGGGGGCCCGGGGAACTCGGGGCACAGGGGGTTTTATTCGGGGGCCCAAAGCCCCCAAAAAAAAACAGCCCAGCGACGCCCCCCGGGGGTCCCCTTTTGGGCCCGCCCAAAGCCCGCCCGGCCCATTTGGGGGCCCCCCATAAACCTATTTGCCCCCTATCAATGGGGAGTTTTCCCCTAAAGCCTTTCCCACCTAGTAACCCGAGGCCCCCCATACGCCTTTTAGGGCCCACTTTCTGCCTACTTAGGGTACCTGGGGTACCCACAGGCCTTCCTACCTAAACCCGGGGGGTGACTACCTAAAGGGGGCCCCAAATAAATCTTTTTCCCCTTTCCCACCTGCCCCCCCTTTTATGGCATAATAATTTGCCTACAAAGGGGGGCCTGGAAATTTTTTAAACCCGCCTCTACAGGGGTCTAAATCAGGTCGGGGGGATTCTAGCTCTAAGATGGGAAATTTTTGGCTCAGTTATACCAACTTTGAAAGTGGTATACCTTTCCGGGGAGAATGCGCCTAGAATTTCTGTTGCGGGAACTATTTAAAAAAATACTTTGTACGGTTTTAGGGAGCCCCGCCTTCCCCACACCCCCCCCATGAAATCCCGCGGGATTACAAAGTCCGGGTTTCGCTCTTTTAAATGGCCTGAAAATGGTGTGGGGGGAAATTTTAAAAATATCGAGAAGGGCTGCGTCTGATGTCTGGCTGAAAATACACCAGATTTCTGGCGCAGCCCCATTCATACATATTTTTTAGACAGACACATGGACACTAAAAGATGCACCAAATTTATGAAGCGTTTATAAATGTGGTGCATTTTACTCCAGGGCACTTCTCATTAAGGCAGGCGTATTTTTTGCCAGTATTAATACATTTCCCTAATTGAGTCTATTTGACACATCATGTATTTTAAATGATCAAATCATTTATACACTTGTCATTATAAAGAACATTAATGAATAAAACTCACAATAAAATGTTAGCACAAAATTTGCTTCTAAAACTATATTGTTTATTAAGTGAATAAGTTCCGCCTACTCAGTCATCCTCATTGCCTAGTTTTGCAAAATTCCAAATCATATTGCAATTATATAGACCAAACAAGTGCCGGTTTATCAGACATTCTGAATTTTTGGATGCTGTATTAAAACCCCCCACTTTACTGCATAATGTTTAAGATAACATACCTTTACTGATCACGTTTTTTCCACGGAACTCTGCGGCCTGAAAAGTAGCAGTGCATTTTAAATTTGTTACTTTATATTAAAATATCAAAGAGGCACTATCATTTCAGACATTTTTGGCATATATCCAGCATATGAACTCCATTTTGCTTCTTTAATAAGGAATTCATTACAAAACAGTTGAGCATAAAATAATTCAGTGCTACTCATAGGAAGAGTTTGATTTGTGAGGTATTCTGCAGAATTTGAGGGCTCCAGGTATCTTGTATTTTCTGCAGGTATTTATTTGACATGCCAACATCAAAGTTCAAGCATTTTCACATATGAAAAATTGTAGTGAATTAACCCCTTAAGGACCCAGCCTGTTTTGACCTTCCTGACACAGCCCTAATTTTTGAAATCTGACATGTGTCATTTTATGTGAGCAATAACTTTTGACACTTTTACCTATTAATGTGTTTCAGTAGATTGGTTCTCTGACACTATTGTGCTTTAGTTTGTACGAAATTTTTTTCCATTAACAATCCTTGGTTTGTTTGTGAAAAAATATTAAAATTTCATGGAAATTTGGAAAAATTTGCGATTTTTAAAAGTTGCAAAATTTATGCGTGCAAGGACAGATAATTATTCACCCCAAAATATTTTTTTAATAGCATCTACCATATGTCCTCTATATGTTGGCATCATTTTTTAAATGTATTTTTTTTTTTTTACGACATTAGAGGGCTTAGATATTTGTTTGTAATTTCTCACATTTTCAAGAAATTGCTATATACATTTTTTTAGGGACCACTTCCAGTTTGACGTTGTCTTTGAGGGGCCTGATTGCATGTTAGATACCCCCATAAGTGACACCAATCTGAGAAACCTTAGACCTTTCCTTTTAATGTATTTACAACACTATTTAGAAGTTTGATAACCCTTCAGATATTTCACAGAATTGGAAAGCAAAGTGGAGGTGAAATTTCAATAATTTCACTTTTTTTGCAGTTTTCAATATTTATCATTATAACTGGAATACGGTAAATGTGACTAGGTAAATGCAATTATATCAATTCCCCCAGGACTGCCGTTTTAGAGATATCCCATATGTGGACCTAGAGCATTATTTGGCCATCACCCATATGCCCCAGAATAGGAGGGCACCTTACTATACTCTGGGGTTTCATTTTCAATTTACGATTGTTTTTTTGAGGCGCCATTTCAGGTATTGGGACACTTAGTGCTAAAACTTAATAAAACACCCCTTAAATAGACTGTCCATATTGAAAACTACCACCCCCTCTTAATGAATATATCCCAGGGGTGATTGAGTATATAAGACCCCACAGGTGATTCACAAATTTTTTTTAGCATAAGGCTGTGAAAATTAAAAAAAATTTTTTTTTTCAATAATCTGCCCAATTTTAGCTTAAAATGTTTCATAAATACAAGGAATCCTGGAAAAAAGGAAACCCTAAAAACTTTGTTAAGCAATTTCTTCCAAGTTCGGCAATACCCTACTGTGGGTGTAAACTGCTGTTTGGGGCGCCATGGCAGGGGTTATAAGGGAGGGAGCGCTATTTGCTTTTTGGAACGCAGATTTTGGTGGGTCCATGTCGCATTTGCAAAGCCCCAAGTAGCAGAACAGGCGAAAACTTCCAGATAGTCGCCCCATTTTTGGTTCAACACCATCAGGGATCTCATCTAGGGGGGGTTACTGTGCATTTTGGATGCCACAAGTGTTCCTGTTTTTTTTTTAGCATTGGGCAATGAAAATGGAAGAGAAAATACGCAGTTCGGTCATTGTTTTTGAGTTTCAATTTTACAGTTCCGCGTTTACAGTGTTAAATGATGGTCGATAACTTTACTATGGGGGTCGGTTACAATTACAATGATATCGATTTTATATCGTTTTTTTTCTTGTTTTATTACTTTTACACAGTAGAAAATAGTCTATTTAAAATTGCGTTTTTATGTTGTCTATTCTGACAGCCATACTTTTTTATTTTGCTGTGTGCAGAGCTTGTGTGTTTGGCTTTGTTTTTTGCGGGATGTGTTGAAGTTTTTATTGGTTCATTATGGGGTGCATATGATGCTATGTTCATTTTTTATTAGTTTTTCTGAGATTGTTTTTGAACAAAATAACAGCAATCTTGTAGTGTTTTTTATTTTTATTTTTTATAGCGGTCCTGTATCGGTATATATGACATGGTAGCTTTACTCAGCAGGTCAAAGTCATACGATTACACCGATACCCAATTTCGATATTTTTTTTTTATGTTTTACTGCTTTTATACAATAAAAATACATTTTATTCAACCAGGTAAATACGTTTTTGCTGACCATAGTCTGAGAGCCATAACTTTTAAATTTTTCTGTGCTTGGAGCTGTGTGTAGGGATTGTTTTTTGCGAGAGATGTTGACGTTTGGTATTAGTATCATTTTTGGGGGGACAAAGGCTTTTTGAATCGCTTTTAAATCCATTTTTTGGAGGCCAGGGTGGAAAAAAAATACTGCACTCCTAGTAGTGTTTTTTATTTTTAATTTTAACAGGCGCTCACCGTTGCAGTATCCGTGATAAGTTAGCTTTACTTTTGGGTAGCCTTCGATTATGGCGATCCCTCATTTATATAGTTTTTTTTATGTTCGAAGCACTTTAAAAAAAAAGGAAAAGTGTTTTTAGTGTGTTAAAAACAATTTTTATGCTTCGCTATCTTCTGAGGAGCTATACATTTTTTATTTTTCCGTATACAGAGCTGTATCAGGGATTTTTTTTTTTGCGGGAATGAAATGACGTTTAACTTGGTACAACTTGGTGTTTCTAGTGAGTTTTTGATCGCTTTTTATTCCTTTTATGTGCTGCGGCATGAACAATAATCTTAATTCTGTGATTGTTTTTTTTTTTTTTTTTTTTTACGGCGTTCACCGTATATGCGGTTAAACTTCATTGACAGATTTTATAGGGCAGGTCGTTCACGCACGCGGGGATACCAAATATGGGTACTTATTTATTTTTGATCTTTTTAGGGGCGATTGGCGTTTGTAAGGCGGAAAAGGGGGTGGTAGTATTTTTTTATTTTTATTTTCGTGTTTGTGTTTTACTTGTTTTTCACTTTTTTTTACTTTTTTCACTTTTTATCATTTTTATTTTACTTTTACCAATAGGGGATTTGATTGATAGATATTAAGATCTCTCATTCAATAGGAATAAGTGCATAGCTTGTTGCTATGATGGTTCCTAAGACAAACTGTCAGTCACGATTGCCTGGCCATGCCCACAGGGCCGACGGCCGGGCATCGTGACGTCACAGACAACCCGGAGGCATTCTCTGCCTTCCAGCGTCTGTCAGAGGGGCAGGAGCTGCTCGGATCGCCCGATGTGCGCTGCTGCCGCCGACAGAGACGCAGGAGAGCGATCTCCTCCCTGCGTCTCCCTATAGTTATTGCGACCCGATCGTCGCGATTAATTACAGGGGTTACGACCCCCCGGAGCGATCGGGGTTCAGGGGGCAGACGCTAGGGATGCAGCTGTTAATATACTGCTGACAACCCGACGGACGATCGCGCGAACTCTCGCTTTAGAGTTCGCGCGATCCTCAGGTCGGTACCATACGTCCAGGTGCGTTACCCCCAAACGACCTGGACGTATGGATACGTCTAAGGTCGTAAAGGGGGTTTAAAAAAATTTAGGCAAAGGGGTTTCCGATTTAGAACTCAAAAATCAGATTTAAAAAATCCCTTTAAAGTCAATGGGAGAAGATGTCGGGTTTTAATTTTTATACCTATAAGATATGAGAAGCGAAATTTGCATCCCTAACGTAAACGGGATAGGGGGGGAACAATTTTGTGAAAAAAATTTGGCCCCCAAATGAAAATTTTTTGGCTTTATAAAAACTGTCTGGGTTTAAAAAAACCCAAAATTTGTTCCCCCATAGAAACCCAAATTTCCAAGCAGCCCTTTCAATTTTCAGAGCACAAATAAAAAATTAAAAGGGGGGTGCCCCAAATTGCTATGGGTAACAAGACGGTTAAATGAAAAAAAAATTTTTTTTTAATTTTTTCCTTTCTTTGTGCCCTGAGGGGGGCCCCCTTCTTTTCTTACAGCGGTTTTCCCTACAGGGTTGGGGGGAAACCCCAGGTTCCAAAAACGGGCCCTGACATGGATGACATTTTTTTTTTGTTTTTAAACCCTTTTTCACTGTTCTCTGTTTTCCCACATTGTCTTGTTAAAATTTTTTTAAACCAAAATAAAAAAGAATCCCCGGGTGTTGAATTTCCTTTATAGGAAAAAAAAAAAAAAAATGAACAGTTTTAAAGGGGTTTCCCCCCCCCGCCCCCCCTTGACCCAAATTTAAACAAGTTAAGTGAGAAATTTTCCCTTTCCCCAACCCACAAAAATTTTGCCCATTTAAAAATGCAGGATTTTGAAACCGTGTCATTGACCAACTGGGAAGAATCTTTTCTTTTTAACATTCAAAAAGTCAGGGTTTGGAAAAACAATGCCCACCCAACGGGGGCCAGCAAAAGGGAATGGAAAATTTAGCCGCAGAAAGCAGGCAGTGTGACAAAACCCCAATGGGTGACTTTTGCAATTTTTTTTAAACCACCTCCCCGAGGCTTGCAAGGAGGGCCCAGTTTACAGACAAACGGGAGACCCCTTGGGGCCCTTTGGGGGTCCATGAAAAACCTACAGCTCAACATCGATGTTTTGGACTTAGTCTGGCCCTTTCAAATTCGGGGTGTCCAAACGGGAAATGAATAAATTTTAAAGACTCCGGTTAACATATTTTTGTTTCAGAAACATGTTTAAGCTCCCCACCCTTTCAACGTGGTCTAAAATCGGGCAGTCCTATCCTATTTTTTAAACCTCTCAATCGAGCCAACGGGCCCTCTAAAATGGGTCAACCGACCTCCATTATTAAAGAGAGAAAAAAATAAAAAAAACCCAAAACCCCTGCAAAGCTGCCCCTTTTTTATGACACCCCTGTGAGAGTGGGGGGGGGGACAAAAACCCCAAAAAATGGAACACCCCTTCCTTTCCATATGGGTTAAAAATCATGTACCCCAAGTAAACGAATGTTTCGAAACACAAAAAACCCTTTTAAAAAAAAATTTTTGCAAACCGGGTGCCACTGGCGGGGCTGCGGCACAAAAGTAATTATAATGTAACACACAGACCGCCCCCAAACCCAGCCCCATTTCTGCAAAAAGGGGCAATACACAACGTCAAACCCCTAAAAAAAAGCATTTATGCAAACTTTTCATACATAAAAAAATTTTTGGAGACTTTTGGGTTTAACATATTTTGGGTCAGAACATGTTTAAGCGGGCCCCACGACTTTCAACGTGGGTCTCAAATCGGGCCCAGCCCTTTATCCTTCTTTACCTCTCAATCGACCCCAATCAGGCCTCCACTGGGCCCCGACCTCCATTATTCAGAAAAGAAAAAAAATAAAAAACACCCAAACCTGCAAAGCGGGCCCTTTTTTATGAAAAGCCTTGAGAGTGGTGGGGGGGACAAAAACCCCAAAAAAGGAAGCCCCCCTTTTCCTTTCCATATGGGTTTAAAAATCAATGTAAAACCAAAGGGTTAAACGTATTTTTTCGGGAACAAAAAACATCTCAAAAAAAACGTTTTCAAACCTGGGTCCCAACTGGCAGGGCGGGTGGGAAACCACATTAATTTACTTTTTACACCCCCCCAAGACCGCCCCGCCAGGGGCCCCATTTTTCTGCAAAAAGGGGCAATACACTACATCGAAACCCCAAAGAAGCATTTATGCATCTTCATACATGAAAAAACTTTGGACTCTGGGTTCACATATCTTGATCAGAACATGTTTAAGCTCCCCCAGACTTTCAACGTGGTCTCAAATGGGGGGCGTTATCCATCTTTACCTCTCAATCGAGCCAATCAGGCCTCCACTGGGCCCACCGACCCTCCATTATTCAGAGAGAAAAAAAAAAAAACACCCAAACCTGCAAAGCTCCCCTTTTCTTATGACAGCCTGTAAAGAGTGGGGGGGGGGAACAGAAACCCAAAAATGGAAGCACCCCTTCCTTTCCATTGGGTTTAAAATAAAATGTAAAACCAAGTATAACGTATGTTTCTGCCCCAAAAAAACATTTTAAAAAAAAAACGTATGCAAACCTGGGTGCCACGGCGGGGGGCTGCGGAACACATGTAATTTTTACATTTTAACAAACAAAACCCGGGCCCCCGCGGCACATTTCTCAAAAAGGGAAATTAACTACGTCGAAACCCCAAAAGAAGCATTTATGCAATTACCCTCCCTAAAAAAAAATTTTTGGAGACTCTCGGTTCACATATCTTGATCAGAAATGTTTAATTTTTCCCCCAAGCTTTCAACTGGTCCAAAGGGGCATTCCAAATCCTATCTTTCCCTTAAAACGACCCAAATTTCAGGCCTCTCACTGGGCCCACCGACCCCCAAATTTATTAAAGGGGAGAAAAAAAAAAAAAAAAAACCCAACCTCCCAAAGTTTCCCCTTCTTATGACGGGCCTGTGAGAGTGGGGGGACAAAAACCCAAAAGGGAAGCCCCCCCTTCCCTTTTCCATATGGGTTTAAAAATCAATGTACCCCAAGTATAACGTATGTTTCTGCAAAACAAAAACATCTCTAAAAAAAGGGTAGAAAAACCTGGGGCCACTGGCAGGGCTGGGGCCCCACACAGGGAAATTATACATTACACACACAGACCGCCGCCAGGCACTTTCTGAAAAAGGGGCCCAATTTACACAAAGTGGGAAATCCCAAAAGAAGCATTTATCAATTATCATACATGAAAAAAATTTTGGGAGCCCTCTGGGTTTTCACATATTCTGCACACAAAAACTTTCTCTAAAAAAAAAGGGTTAGGCAAACCTGGGTGCCACTGGCGGGGCTGCGGACACTTTGAAATTTTATACATGTACACACCCAGACCCCCGCCAGCGGATTTTTTTCAAAAAAAAGGGCAATACACTAGGGTTAAAAACCCCCTAAAGAAGCTTTTTATGCTATCTATAATACAGGGAAAAAACTTTGAGACTCCGGTTCAAAAACTGGATAATGGCCTGAGTTTGCCTCAACCCGGGGCATAGAGGTTTTACCCGGGCCCAGCACCCCAGCGTTATGGGGGGGAAAAACCACATTCAGCACAGCGGGCGGGGTGATAACTGACAAACTTTATCTGTCTTTCCCCTGAAAAATGTTATCAAATTTTACATTTAAACAAAGTGAATCAAGCACGGGTCTCTTAAAAATTTTGTTGCCCCCGGGTTTCTATTTTTCATGACCATTTAAAATATAAACATGTCCCTTTTTGGGCATTGTGAAATATTTAAATTAAAAAAATTTTTCCCCTACCAATTTTAAAAGTCCCCGTAGTTCCCGGGGCCTTTTTTGCTTTTAACCCAAAATTCTTTTTTTCTTTTTTTCTGCCCCAAAACTAAAATTTTTCAAGTCTTCGGCCCGAATTTATTTTGAAATAATTTCACCGGTTTTTGAACTTTATGTGCACGCATAACCTCTTTCTCCTCCTCCCTTTAGCCCCCAAACTTTAAATTTTTTAAAAAAGCCCCCCCCCCCTGTACTACCACCCCAAAAATACTAAGCCCCGTTATCCTCAAAAACCCCGCTTTTTCCCCGGGTAACCCAAACCAAAAAGGGTACGCTTGGGGGTTAAAACCTTTGTCGAAAACCCCCCCCCCTCCTTGCTGTTCCCCAATTTCCTTATCTTTTTTGAAACCCGGGAACCCCCATGTTCCCCCCTGCCATGTTCTCCCCCCTGCCAAAACCCAAGGGAATTTCATTCTAATCGAGTCCAACCCGCAGGGATAAGTTCATTTCTTGGGCCATTGTAAAAAAAAAGTTTTTAAAAGGGGGCCCCCCCCTTACCAGAGCTTTTTTTCCCTCATTCCCTCTATTAACCCTTTTTAGGGCCCCATACAGCTAAATCAAATGGGGGGGCCCCCCCCCCATAAGTTTCCCCATTTTTTAACATATCGTGAGCCCCTTTTTTTTAAATTTGGGCCCCTGACTGGAAAATAGCCCCTACTGCCCCTTAAAGGGAAAACCCCCGCCAGGGTTTCCTTGTGCCCCTTTCCAAAACCGATTTCTTTTTATGTCCAAAGGGGCTTTTGGGGGCCCCTCAGGGTGCAAAGGGGCCCCGTATTGCCGCTACCGTTGCCCGCCTTTTTAAAAAAACCCCCTGCCAGCTGAACCTCCATGTTCCCCATTGCGATTTTTCTTCCCCACCAATATATCAATGTACAAAGCTTGCAAGCAAAGGTAAGTTCAAGTTTTGGGCCCCTGGTGTAAAAAAGTGAAATTGGGTCCTGCCAATTACCATGTGCCAAAACCCCAAACCCCAGGCACTCCAAACTCCGCTATGGTGGGACCAAAAAGCTGTTAAAGGGGACACCAAAACAAAATTTACCCTAAAAAGGGCTGCGAAGACTGAATCTGCAAATAGCCAAAGTTGAAAAAATCAATTTGTGGGAGAAAAAATTAGAAAAGGGAAGAAAAACAAGCCCTAAAATCTCCTCGGCTCCCGCAAATCTCACCCCTGGGTCAAATGATCACAAAACCCGGTTGTGACAAACACCCAAAACCCACAGGGGGACCTAGTGAATAATCTCAGAGGCTGGGACCAACGCAAAAAAGGCCCCATCAGAAACACACTACCCCACCGGGGGACTCAGATCCTCAGTGCCAAAACGTTTGACCTCTGATTTAACCAGTACAGTCCCCCCCATCTGAAGTTTGCAGAAGGGGCAGGGTGCCCAGAAGTTTGGGAGAATGCAGATATCAATAGAACTGTTTTGGTAGAAACAGAACTCGTCGTATTTGGGGGAGAGAAATGCTGAGTTGCATCCAAGAAAAAACCATACCAAACTGTGAACAAGGGGTGGCAACTCATGCTTTGGGATGTTTCTCTGCAAAGGGCCCCAGGACGACAGATCCGTATACATGAAAGAATGAAAAGGGCCATGTATGTGGATTTTGAGTGCAAAAACCCCCTTCCATCACAAGGGCATTTAAGATGAAATGTGGTGGGTCTTTCACATGACAATGATCCTAAGCACACCACCAGGGGAACGAAGGAGTGGCTTTGTAAAAGATTTTAAAAGGGGTCCCGGGGTGGGGCCCAGCCTCCAGATCTAAAAACCCCATAGAAAATCTTTGGAGGGAGTTGAAAGTTTTTGTTGCCCAGCGATAGCCCCCAAAAAAACACTGCCTAGAGGAATCTCATGGAGGAATGGGCCCAAAAACCAGCAACATATGTGCCAAAATCTGAGGTTTTTTAGTTACAGTTTTTACAAAAAAAGTTTAAGCTCACCCCCCCAATTGCGTCAAGGGGTCCCAGCACAGTAGTCCCAAAAACTAAAACGTTACCTTTTTTTGGAGCCCGTTCGACTCAACACCAGGAAGTGAAAAGGACAGCTACCCGAATAACCTGCACTGTTTTTAAAAAAAAGGTAGGCGGTGGCAGTAAAATAAGATACTCCCGGGGGTGGGCAGTTCCTTGCTAAGACACCCGGGGAGCCGAATAGGGTATATGTAGAATCGTGGGCAGAAAGTGAAGCGTGGCCAGGGGGCTAACATTGGCACCACGGCCCTGTGTCAACACATGCAGCGTCACCATCCGGTGGCCTGGGAGAAACGTGGCTCAGATGTGGTGGTCCATCCTGCCGCCACAGCAACAGCAGCAGCAGCGCCCAGTGGCACGCATGCCATTGCAGCCAGTCAAGGCTCCACCACATCTGCAGAAGGGAGCTCTTTCTCTTTGCCATCATCTCCCGGTCCAGATGTTCCTGCTCTTCGCTACTCATGGCGCCAGTAGTCGTTCAGCGAGGCGATTGCAAAGAGACAACAGTATGCGTCCAACCATCCTAAGATGCAGAAGCTGACCGTGCTCCTGTCCAAGTTGTTGGTACTACAGTCCCACCCTTTCCAAATGGTGGACTCTGCACCGTTCAGAGAACTAATGGCTTGTGCCGAGCTGAGATGGAGAGTTCCAAGCCGTAATTTATTTTCCAAAAAGGCAGTATCAGCACTTCATAAATATGTAGAACAGAAGGTGGCCAGTCCTTGAGCTTATCGGTTTGTTCCAAGGTGCATGGCAGCGCGGACGACTGAAGCTGTAACTACGGTCAGGGCCAGTACATGTCCTTTACGGCCCACTGGGTGAATGTGCTTCCTGCCCAGGCACACCAACAACTTGGACAGGAGACGCCGCTTTCTCCTCCACGTTGTCAAACTGCGGCTCCTGCGCCAATGTCCGCCTCCTCCTCCTCCACCACCACCACCATCTCAGCCTCCACAAGTACTGCTCCATCATACCACATGTGTAGGGCACAGCGGTGTCACGCAGTTCTACACCTGGCTTGCCTCGGCGAACGAGGTCACACAGGGGAAGAACTGCTCCGCGTCATGCAGCAAGAAATCGATGTGGGGCTTTCTCCGCGCCAACTGAAAATCGGACCCATGGTGACGGACCATGGTAGTAACATGGTGTCTGCGCTGTACCGAGGAGGAATGGTCCATGCGCCATGCATGGCGCACGTATTCAATCTGGGTGTGAAAAGGTTCCTGAAGTCTTCCACCGAACGACAGAAGATTCTAAAAATGGCCAGGAAACTGTGCATGCACTTCATCCATTCCTACAAATAGAACACCCTCCTCGCGTTGCAGCGGCAGAACGGCCTCCCCCAACACACTCTGATATGCGATGTTTCCACCCGTTGAAATTCCAGGCTGCACATGTTCAACCTACTGTATGAACAGAGAAAGGCCATTAACGATTTTTTGATGATCCAGGCGGACAGGATTACTCCCCTGTGTAACTTTGATGCCAGCCAGTGGCAGCTCATGCGTGACACCTGCCGTTTGTTGAGGCCATTCGAGGAGGCGACGTTATTTGTCAGTTGCCAGGACTACGGGATGAATAACGTCATTCCACTGCTTCATGTCCTGGAACAGATGCTGAAAAATCTGTCTGGGCAGGGGACTGGAGATGTGGCGACTACATCTCGCGGCCACATGAGTCCGGTGGGGACTGAAATGGAGGAGGAGGAGGAAGAGGAGGACATTGGAGCAGAAGCATTGTCTGGTGAAATGAGTGGATTTTCTACCCAGGTGACAAGAGAGGAGGAGCAGGAGCAGCTGGAGGAGGTAGATGGAGATGAGGAAGACGAGGCAGATGACCCGCAAGCACCGTGGCAGTATACAGTGGAGATGGAGGCAGCATGCTGATTTGCCTGGCTAGTGACAGCCGAATAGTCAGCATCCGGCAGAGGGATGACTTCTGGCTTTCCACCCTATTGGACCCTCGCTACCGGTCCATAATGGGAGCCTTTTTTCCCAGCTGCTGAGAGGGAGGACAAACTCAAATACTATAGGGAAATCCTCCTTAGTCAGTTGGCCGCTGCCTCTGTACGGCTTCGTCCCTCCTCTGACAGGTCTGACCGGCGGGTTCTTCAGCGCTCACGTACTACTGCCACAGCTGCTAGGGGAAGGTGGGGGAGTAGGAGCAGTACCAGCTCCATCAGCAGCAACCTAAGTCTTGAGTCACTGATGAGCAGCTTCCTTCACCCGCCTAGTGAGGAGGGCAGTCGCCAGCAGCAGCAGCAGCAGGACCTGGAGCAGACCCTGAACTAACAGGTGGTGGCCTACTTGGACAGCACTCTGCCACCCCAGTTAGAAGATCCGCTGGACTACTGGGCAGCCAAACTGGATGTGTGGCCGCAACTTGCTGAGTTTGCACTGGAGAAGCTTTCCGGCCCAGCCAGTAGTGCGGCATCAAAGCGGGTGATCAGTGCGGCGGGGGGCCATCGTTACCCCAAGTAGAACCCGCTTGTCCACGGAAATGTGGAACAACTGACCTTTGTCAAGATGAATCAGGATGGATCGGCCAGGATTTCCACACACCAATGCCTTAGGCGTCAGACTACATCAGCCATGGCGCCTCACCCAAACTGTGAGAAATGAGTCTGGGTTCAAACTACCTGCCTCGGCCACTATTCTGATGCCACCACCCGCCTGATGCCACATCTGCCTCGGCCACATCTGCTGCCAGTTTTTCCATCTGCCTACCACCATCTTTACCAGGGACTGGTATTGCCACCCACCTCCACACTCTGTCATTGTGCCACTCTGTGGCCTACTCCTGTTTTTGCCACCTTCAGAATGTCATTGTGCCACTGTCTGACCTCATGATGCTGCTGTGGCTGCTGCCGTACCCTCCACACTGTGTCATTGTGCCACTCTCTGACCTCATGCTGCTGCTGTGGCTGTTGCCGTGCCCTCCACACTGTGTCATTGTGCCACTCTCTGACCTCATGCTGCTGCTACCGTGACCTCCACTCTGTAATTGTGCCACTCTGTGGCCTACTACTGTTTTGCCACCTCCAGAATGTCATTGTGCCACTGCCTGACCTCATGCTGCTGCTGGGGCTCCTGCCGTGCCCTCCATACTGTGTCATTGTGCCACTCTGTGGCCTACTCCTGTTTTTGCCACCTCCAGAATGTCATTGTGCCACTGTCTGACCTCATGCTCTTGCTGTGGCTGCTGCCGTAACCTCCTCACTGTCATTGTGCCACTCTGTGGCCTACTCCTGTTTTTGCCACCTCCAGAATGTCTTTGTGCCACTGTCTGACCTCATGCTGCTGCTGTGGCTCCTGCCGTGCCCTCCACACTGTGTCAATGTGCCACTCTGTGGCCTACTCCTGTTTTTTGCCACCTCCAGAATGTCATTGTGCCATTGTCTGACCTCATGCTGCTGCTGCTGTGGCTGCTGCCGTAACCTCCACACTGTGTCATTGTGCCACTCTGTGGCCTACTCCTGTTTTTGCCACCTCCAGAATGTCATTGTGCCACTGCCTGACCTCATGCTGCTGCTGTAGCTGCTGCCATGCCCTCCACACTCTTTCATTGTGCCACTGTCTGACCTCATGCTGCTGCTGTGGCTGCTGCCGTGACCTACACACTCGGTCATTGTGCCACTGTCTGACCTCATGCTGCTGCTGTTGCTCTTGCTGTGACCTCCATACTGTGTTAATGTGCCACTCTCTGACCTCATGCTGCTGCTGCCGTCACCTCCACTCTCTGTCATTGTGCCACTCTGTGGCCTACTCCTGTTTTGTCACCTCCAGAATGTCATTGTTCCACTGTCTGACCTCAAGCTGCTGCTGTGGCTGCTGCCGTAACCTGCACACTGTGTCATTGTGCCACTCGGCGGCCTACTCCTGTTTTTTCCACCTCCAGAATGTCATTGTGCCACTGTCTGACCTCATGCTGCTGCTATGGCTCCTGCCGTGCCCTCCACACTGTGTCATTGTGCCACTCTGTGGCCTACTCCTGTTTTTGCCACCTCCAGAATGTCATTGTGCCACTGTCTGACCTCATGCTGCTGCTGTGGCAGTTGCCGTGCCCTCCACACTGCCATTGTGCCACTCTCGGACCTCATGCTGCTGCTGCCGTCACCTCCACTCTCTGTCATTGTGCCACTCTGTGGCCTACTACTGTTTTGCCACCTCCAGACTGTCATTGTGCCACTGTCTGACCTCAAGCTGCTGCTGTGGCTGCTGCCGTAACCTCCACACTGTGTCATTGTGCCACTCTGTGGCCTACTCCTGTTTTTTCCACCTCCAGAATGTCCTATTGCCACTGTCTGACCTCATGGTGCTGCTGTGGCTCCTGCCGTGCCCTCCACACTGTGTCATTGTGCCACTCTGTGGCCTACTCCAGTTTTTGCCACCTCCAGAATGTCATTGTGCCACTGTCTGACCTCATGCTGCTGCTGTGGCTGCTGCCGTAACCTCCACACTGTGTCATTGTGCCACTCTGTGGCCTACTCCTGTTATTGCCTCCTCCAGAATGTTATTGTGCCACTCTCAGACCTCATGCTGTTGTGGCTGCCGCTGTCACCTCCAAACATTGTCACTGATGTTGCCATCTGAGCCCTCAGCTTGTTTTTTTCCAGCTGGCGCTGCCATGACATTATCAGGCTACATTCCCACTTCAATTTTTTGGTCAGTTTTGCCCTCTTAAGTGCCCAGGGAATTTCATAGTGAAGCGATTCTAAGAGCGGCGGCAGTCATCTGCGTGTCATACAAAAACATTTTATGAAGACCAAACCAAGCTCCCTCTGCATATTTAAGCATGGCACAACATTCTGCAGCACCCTGAATGCTCTGTGCAGCCTGCAAATAGCTGTTTTTTTAACACGATTCGTCCTGAAGCAATTCCGACCAAAACGAATTTTGGAGAAAATCTCCCATCTCTAATCAAAATAACGCACTGGTATATTTCAGCGTTATGTGGACTTAAAATCTGGCAAAATTACACTTTGTGCTGTTGAGTAAGATTTAGCAGCAGAGAGAACTCTATTTCGTTGGATATATATCTGTATGACAATAACACACGGTATATTTGAAAGGTATTTCACCCCCAAAAATGAACTTTTCTTCAAAAAATACATCATACCTCAAGAGCAACTATCCAATAAACTTCCCTTTTTAGTAATCTATCTTTAACCTGTTTATGATTGTTACCTATAATACGTTCCAAAAGGCACCACTTCAGTTCAGACACATTGGGCAACATGTATTAACGGGATTTACGGCTGTTTTCGGATGCGCCTCACATGAATGGGCGTGTAATGGGCGCGGTGTGGGCGTTGCAGGGCGGGACGCAGCGCGTTCGAAATCTCAGAGGCATGTACGATCGCGGGTCAGCGAAGTGTGGCGCATTGCAGCGCTCATCAGCTCCAACAGGCAGACCTGGTTGATTGTGGTCTAAATGATCCGGCGGAGGCGAAGCGAGAACGTAACATGAGAGGAAACATATAGAAGATTGCAACAGAAATCTCGTCTCTCAGCTCCGTGCGGCATGGAGTATGATTCCCAAAATAATCGCCTTTATTAGGTGTAAAACATAATCAGAAAAAGAGCTCAAACCTTAAAAAAAATAAAATAAAAAAATCACTTTCCAAAAATCTAGAACGCCGCAACATAAGGAATTAGGATACTGGAAATTGCCGGGAAATACAGTAATTCAAATTCTTTAAGCGCTTCTCATTGGTCGGCAGAAACCAGCCAATCAGAATAGGAGCGACAGTGACCCATTAAAACCTATGGAGAAATATTGACCAATCAAATTCAAAGGTGGGACAGTTCAAAATACAGTAAAAATGCAGAAAAGAGCTGATTGGTTGAACTTGCAGGGACTTGGCTATCCCGGCCAATCAGAATAGGAGCGAGAGGGACCCATTATAACCTATGGAGAAATGTTGACCAATCAAATTCAAAGGCGGGACAGTTCAAAATACAGTAAAAATGCAAAAAAGAGCTGATTGGTTGAGCTAGCGGGGGCTTGGCTATCCCGGCTAATCAGAGCGCGAGCTACTTGTCCCATTGTAGTCTATGGCCAGATCGGGGCAATGAAATCTCAGCTCTCAGCGCCGTGCGGCATGGAGTATGATTAAAAAAATCATTTTTATTAGGTGTAAAATATTATCTGAAATAGAGCTGTATCCTTATAAAAACATAAATCAATCAAATTCCTAACAACTCGCTTGTCGCAGAGATCGTTGCTAATTAAGGAATTGGGATATAGAGAATTGCCGGGAAATACAGTAATTCAAATTCTTTAAGCTCTTCTCATTGGTCGGCTGAAACCAGTCAATCAGAAAAGGAGCGACAGTGAACCATTAAAACCTATGGATAAATATTGACCAATCAAATTCAAAGGCAGGACAATTCAAAATACAGTAAAAATGCAGGAAAGAATTGATTGGTTGAGCTAGCGGGGGCTTGGCTATCTCGGCCAATCAGAGCGCGAGCTACTTGTCCCATTGTAGTTAATGGAGAGATCGGGGCAATGAAAGCTCGGCTCTCAGCATCGTGCGGCATGGAGTGTGATTTAAAAAATCGTTTTATTAGGTGTAAAATATTATCTGAAAAAGAGCTGAAACCTTCTATAAACATAAATCAATTAAGTCCCTAACAACGCGTTTGTCGCTGAGATCGGCGCTACATAAGGAATTGGGATATAGAGAATTGCCGGGAAATACAGTATTTCAAATTCTTTAAGCTCTTCTCATTGGTCGGCAAAAACCAACCAACCAACCAATCAGAATAGGAGCGACAGTGAACCATTAAAAGCTATGGAAAAGTATGGACCAATCAAATGAAAAGGAGGGACAATTCAAAATACAGTAAAAAAAAGGTTGAGCCCAGGCAGCAGATATGAATCCACAAATCATATGTTATGCGTCTATTTTGAATGGAGAAAAAAGGGCGCGATAGAAGGGCGCCCTAAAAGTTATTACTGTCTATGGGAAATATTCTCGTACTGTGATTGGTTGGGGGTAGAGATGGGCGAATTTCCCGAATTCGTTTCGTTCACTTCGCCGAATTTCTCGGCAAAAAATAACTTCGTTCCGAATTACTTCGGCACGAATCGCGTTAAAAAACAGCTATTTCCAGGTTGCACAGAGCCTGCTGTAGAACGTTGTGCCATGTTTAAATATGCAGAGGGAGCTTGGTTTGGTCTTCATACAATGTTGTGTTTTAGTATGACACGCACATGACTGCCGCCGCTCTCTGCTTCACTATAAAATTCCCTGGGCACTTAAGAGGCAAAACTGACCAAAAAACTGAAGCGGAATGTTTGCCTGATAAAGTCATGCCAGAGAAAGCTGGAAAAAAACAAGTCTGAGGGCTCAGTGGCAACATTAGTGACAGAGTGTGGAGGTGACGGCGGCAGCCACAGCACCTTGAGGTCAGACAGTGGCACAATGACATCTGGAGGTGGCAAAAACAGGAATAGGTCACAGAGTGGAACAATGACACAGTGTGGAGGTCACGGCAGCAGCAGCATGAGGTTAGACAGTGGCATAATGACAGAGTGTGTAGGTCAAGGCATCAGCCACAGCAGCAGCATGAGGTCAGACAGAGGCACAATGACACAGTGTGTAGGTCACGACAGCAGCAGCATGAGGTCAGACAGTGCAACAATGACATTCTGAGGTGGCAAAACACGAGGAGGCCACAGAGTGGGACAATGACACAGTGTGTAGGTCACAGCAGAAGCCACAGCAGCAGCATGAGGTCAGACAGTGGCACAATGACACAGTGTGTAGGTCACGGCAGCAGCCACAGCAGCAGCATGAGGTCAGACAGAGGCACAATGACACAGTGTGTAGGTCACGGCAGCAGCAGCATGAGGTCAGGCAGAGGCACAATGACATTCTGGAGTGGCAAAACAGGAGTAGACCACACAGTGGGACAATGCCCCAGTGTGGAGGGCACGGCTGCAGCCACAGCAGCTGCATGAGGTCAGACAGTGGCACAATGACACAGTGTGTAGGTCACGGCAGCAGCCACAGCAGCAGCATGAGTCAGACAGTGGCACAATGACACAGTGGTAGGTAAAGACAGCAGCATCATGAGGTCAGGCAGTGGCACAATGACATTCTGGAGGTGACAGAAACAGGAGTAGGCTACAGAGTGGGACAATGACACAGTGTGGAGGTCACGGCAGCAGCCACAGCAGCAGCATGAGGTCAGACAGTGGCACAATGACAGAGTGTAGAGTGGGTGGCAATACCATCCCTGGTAAAGATGGTTGGTGCAGATGGAGAAACTGTCAGCAGATTGTGGCATCAGGCGGGTGGCGGCATCAGAATAGTGGCTGAGCAGTAGTTTGAACCCAGACTCATTTCTCACAGTTTGGTGAGGCGTCATGGCTGATGTAGTCTGGACGCCTAAGGCATTGGTGTGTGGAAATCCTGGCCGATCCACGCTGATTCATCTGACAAAGGTCAGTCGTTCCACATTCCCGTGGACAAGCGGTTCTCCTTGGGTAACGTGGCCCCCGCCGCACGAACACCCGCTCTGATGCCACACTACTGCCGGGCAGGACAGCTTCTCCACTGCAAACTCGGCAGTTGCAGCCACACATCCAGTTTGGCTGCCCAGTAGTCCACTGGATCTTCTAACTGGGGTGGCAGAGTGCTGTCCAAGCAGGCCACCACCTGTTGGTTCAGGGACTGCTCCAGGTCCTGCTGCTGCTGCTGCTGGCGACTACCCTCCTCACTAGGCGGGTGAAGGAAGCTGCTCATCAGTGACTCCAGACGTCGGTATACTGCTGATGGACTGGTACTGCTCCTACCCCCCCCCACCTTCCTCCAGCAGCCGCGGCAGTAATACGTGAGCGTCTGGAGGAACCCCCCGTCAGACCTTCAGAGGAGGACGAAGCCGCACATAGGCAGCGGCCCAACTGATATACGGAGGATTTCCCTATAGTATTTGAGTTTGTCCTCCCTCTCAATAGCTGGGAAAAAGGCTCCCATTTTGGACTGGTAGCGAGGGTCCAATAGGGTGGAGAGCCAAAAGTCATCCCCTGCCGGATGCTGACTATTCAGCTGTCACTAGCCAGGCAAATCAGCATGCTGCGGGCCATCTGCACAAGTGACTCCGAGGGCTCCCTGCCCTACCATATTCACTGTATACTGCCACGGTGTTTGGGGGGGTCATCTGCCTCGTCTTCCTTATCTCCATCCACCTCCTCCAGCTTGCTCCTGCTCCTCCTCTCTTGTCACCTGGCTAGAAAATCCACTCATATCACCAGACAATGCTTCTGCTCCAATGTCCTCCTCCTCCTCCTCCTCCATTTCAGTCCCAACCGGACTCATGTGGCCACGAGATAGTTAGTCGCCACGTCTACAGTCCCCTGCCCAGACAGATTTTTCAGCATCTGTTCAGGACATGAAGCATGTGAATGATGTTATTCATCCCGTAGTCCTGGCGACTGACAAATAACGTCGCCTCCTCGAATGGCCTCAACAAACGGCAGGTGTCACGCATGAGCTGCCACTGGCTGACATCATCAAAAAATCGTTAATGGCCTTTCTCTGTTCATACATTCGGTCCAACATGTGCAGGCTTGAATTCCTACGGGTGGAAACATCGCATATCAGAGTGTGTTGGGGGCGGCCGTTCTGCCGCTGCAACTCGAGGAGGTTTCCTGCTTTGTACGAATGTACGATGGATAAAGTGCATGCACAGTTTCCTGGCCATTTTCAGAATGTTCTGAAGATCGGTGAAAGACTTCAGGAACCTTTTCACAACCAGATTGAACACATGCGCCATGCAGGGCGCATGGACCATCCCTCCTCGGTGCAGCGCGGACACCATGTTCCTCCCATTGTCCGTCACCATGGTTCCGATTTGCAGTTGGCGCAAAGAAAGCCACACATCGATTTCTTGCTGCATGACGCGGAGCAGTTCCTCCCCTGTGTGACTTCGTTCGCCGAGGCAAGCCAGGTGTAGAACTGCGTGACACCGCTGTGCCCTACACATGTGGTATGATGGAGCAGTACTTTGTGAGGCTGAGATGGTGGTGGTGGTGGAGGAGGAGGAGGCGGACATTGGCGCAGGAGCAGCAGTTTGACAACGTGGAGGAGAAAGCGGCGTCTCCTGTCCAAGTTGTTGGTGTGCCTGGGCCGGAAGCACATTCACCCAGTGGGCCGTAAAGGACATGTACTGGCCCTGACCATAGTTACAGCTCCAGACGTCCGCGCTGCCGTGCACCTTGGAACAAACCGATAAGCTCAAGGACTGGCCCACCTTCTGTTCTACATATTTATGAAGTGCTGGTACTGCCTTTTTGGAAAATAAATTATGGCTTGGAACTCTCCATCTCGGCTCGGCACAAGCCATTAGTTCTCTGAATGGTGCAGAGTCCACCATTTGGAAAGGGAGGGACTGCAGTACCAACAACTTGGACAGGAGCATGGTCAGCTGCTGCACCTTAGGATGGTTGGACGCATACTGTTGTCTCTTTGCAATCGCCTCGCTGAACGACTGCTGGCGCCATGAGTAGCGAGGAGCAGGAGCATCTGGACCGGGAGATGATGTCAAAGAGAAACAGCTCCCTTCTGCAGAGGTGGTGGAGCCTTGACTGGCTGCAATGGCATGCGTGCTAATGGACGCTGCTGCTGCTACTGTTGCTGCGGCGACAGGATGGACCACCACATCTGAGCCACGTTTCTCCCAGGCCACCGGATGGTGACGCTGCATGTGTTGACGCAGGGCCGTGGTGCCATCATTAGCTCCCTGGCCACGCTTCACTTTCTGCCTACAGATTCTACATATACCCATATTCGCTCCTCCGGTGTCTTAGCAAAGAACTGCCACAACCGCCGAGTATTGGATTTTACCGCCAACCGCTCCGCACTGAGTGACTACTGCCGCCGCTGCCTCGCTGAGCCCCTGTGCCGCTACTTTCTTGGACCTGCGAAGCGGGTTTTTTACCCCGTGGCCGCTTGGCTCCCGACCTCACACTGCTGCTATCCTGCTGACTCACGGCCACACGACCCACTTGCTGGCTGCGCCGCTGCCTGACGCGCAAGCGAGACGCCCATCTTCTCCTGACGATGATGAAGCCCTTGCCTCACCCGGTTCCCAAGTGCTGTCGGCTACATCATTATCTATTTGTGTTTCATCGTCACTGCTGTCCTCATCACCGGTCTTGGTATGCAGAGGCTGACCCCTCACAACATGACCTCCCATGCCACTCTCAACATCTATACTTTGCCGCCTACTGCAAGAAGCAGGGGATATTGTCCCCATTTCTTCGCTGCCAAGTAGCTGCTGACTGCCCTCCTCAAATTGTTCATCCTCGCTATATAGTGGCGCTGAGCCCAGACCACATAGTAGATCTCTGGCTGAGGGAACCGGATTGAGGACAGGTGAGGGCCATGCCAACTAAGGGTTGTATCCGACGTTCCCACCGACTCTTGACTGCGGTTGTCAGATGTCATCAGGGAGGAAGTAAATGACCTAGTCAACCAATCAAGAACTCTTGGGTTGCTTGTCAGCACACGGCCGCTAGATGACAGCGGCAGTTGTGGCCTCACCGAGTGACCCCTGCTGCGACGTCCCCTTGCTGTGCTGCGACCGGGGCCTGGACTGTTTGTGGCCTCTGCATTCGGCGGTGAAAGAGCCTGCCCCTCTCTGTCTGACATACTGTTTGTTCTAAAATGTACAGACACTGTTTGATGAAGATATCTGTATATGATAAATACACACCCTGTATTTGACTCCAAATGAACCCACTAAGAAGCTTGGGTAATCCTTGGATATAAATTGCGCTCCACAAATGGGCAGGAGAAATTGACTTGTATGTGCCGTTCAAAAACTCTGTGTATTTTACTGAATATAAAAGCACAAACAGGCTTAATTAACCTTCGAATATGAATTATGCTACAGAATTTCTCTGTGGCGGTGAAAAACAAAGTTTCTTTTACTGAGTACAACTGCAGAACAACGCTTAATTAACCCCTGGATGTAAATTGCGCAAAAGAATTGAGCAACCAGAAACTACTAGCTTTGTAGCGTGTTACAATTGCGTGTTTTCTACGCTACACAAAGAGAAAAAAATTGTAATTAACCTTTGCTTGTGAATTATGGTACAGGAAAATTGTAATTTTTGGTGCTGAAAAAGACGGTTTCTTGGAGTCACCAGAGCAGAAAAACAACGCTTAATTAACCCCTGGATGTAAATTGCATAAAAGAATTGAGCAGCCACAAGCTGCTAGCTTTGTAGCGTGTTACAATGGCGTGTTTTCTACGCTACACAACAAGAGAAAAAATTGTAATTAACCTTCGCTTGTGAATTATGGTACAGGAAAATTGTAATTTTTGGCGGTGAAAAAGACCGCTTCTTGGAGTCACCACAACAGCAGAACAACGCTTAATTAACCCCTGGATGAAAATTGCGCAAAAGAATTGAGCAGCCACAAATGAAGTAGTATTTGTATTATAAAAACGCTGTTTCTTTAAATGAATACAACAGGAACTGGCTTAGATCCCCTTTGGATATTCAATGTGCTGTGAGCAGATAGCATTAAAATGATATGCAGCTGCACTGGACGCACACTGGACTTCAGATCCAATACACCAAAAAAATCACAAATAGAACATTAAGAGAAGCAGTCTCTGAGACAAGCTGATACACCCCACAAAAATCGCTGTATAAAAATCAGTTCTTCAGTAAGAGCTATTACAAGCAGTCGCGGCAGCACCTTCCCTGATCAGTACAGTGAGAGGAGTGTGAGCTCCCAGCGTCGCGCCCGGACTTATATAGTGCGGTGACGTCACAGAATCCCGCCGGTCTCTGATTGGCTTCATCTCTGCACATCATGCAGGCTATGCCCTTCTTCCCCCAGAGTGCTTTGCCCCATGTAACGCCATGTGCTCGCAGCCATTTTATCAATCAAAAGCACACTTCGTTCACCCGAAGTACCCCAAACTTCGACTTCGTTCAGAACCGAAGTTTTCCTGAAATTCTAAATGAATTCCACTTCGTTAGAATCAATTCGCCCATCTCTAGTGGGGGGAAGAGGGGCTCGACCTGTTTAGCCAATCAGCGGCTGAGCTACCTTCTCATAGAGTTCTATGGGAAAAGAAATGCAGAGCGAGCTCTGTTTGTGATTGGCTAAGTTAAAAGAGGCACGGTTATTTGGACCAATGGGAGAGCGAGCAACGCTCTTATGGGTTTTCTAATGCAATCTGTAATAAAACTGTACGTGCACGAAATAAAATGATAAAACTCCTGAAGTTGTACCGATCTCTATATAAAATGAACAATAATATGGGGATAATGAAAAAAATATATGAATTCAATAAATTCATTTTTATTTCTTTATTTTTGTTACACCCATACTATTGATCATGGCTAACGAAAATAAAAATAAAAATGAATTTATTAAAAAAAAAAATTTTTTCGTTAACCCCATATTATTGTTTATTTTATATAGAGATCGGGAGTATTATCATTTTATTTCGGGCACGTGCAGTTTTATTACAGATTGCCTTAGAAAACCCATAAGAGCGTCGCTCGCTCTCCCATTGGTCCAAATAACCGCGCCTCTTTTAACTTAGCCAATCAAAAACAAAGCTCGCTCTGCATTTCTTTTCCGCATAAAACTCAGCCGCTGATTGGCTAAGCAGGACGAGCCCCTCTTCCCCCCCCCAACCAATCACAGTACGAGACAAAGGTCTAAGTGCTGTGCAATATTATCTTTCCACAAGAAGTGCATTTCTTGAAAAGCATGGGTCATTTGTTTTGAATTTGCGTAAATTAATTTTGACTTACAATTTTTTTGTCTTTGATGGAAAGTACTACCACCAGCTCAGGGGCACAGCTATGGGGACCCCAGTGGCCCCCACTTATGCTAATTTTCTCCTGGGCTGGTGGGAGAGTACTATAGTTTTTTCTGATGTGTACCAGCACTTTACCACGAACATCTTGTTCTGGGGTCGTTATATTGACGATATCATTATCATATGGTCGGGTATGAGAGATCATTTTGTGACCTTTGTGGAGAGCCTCAACGTCAGTTCTATAGGTCTCAAATTCATTTTTGAGATCCATGATAAGGAATTGATTTTTCTTGACCTGTGTATTAAAAAAAGTCTAGCAGGTATCTTGGAGACCACTATCCATAGAAAACCGACAGCTGGGAATATTTTGTTAAAATGGGATAGTTTCCATCCGCCTTCATTGAAGCGTGGCATCCCAAAAGGCCAATATATTAAAACTAGAAGGAATTGTTCCTCCCTGTTGACTTTTAAAAACGAAGCTGACGCTTTAAGATCTAGATTTGTGGAGAGGGGGTATACAAGAAAAATATTGTCTCAAGCTTATCGTTTTGCTCGTGATAACGATAGGAAATCTTTTCTACAGGTTCGTTCATATAATACCACCTTGGAAAAGACCAGAATCATAGGTAATTTTGATTGTGCATCAACTCAAATTAGAAGCCTAATTGAGAATTTTTTGGCCATTGGTGACTCATGATTCTACTTTGTCCGAGTTTGTGGACTCTTCCCCCAAAATCACTTTCAGAAAAGGAAAGAGCATTGGAGATCATATTGTTCACAGTCTCTATACTCCCCCATGTGCGTCAAAGAATTGGTTAATGACAAGAACAGTTGGCACATATAAATGCGGGAGTTGCAAAGCTTGTGGATTTATTGATGTGTCTAAGTCCTTTAGATGCATCTTTTCAGGTCGAGTTTTTCAGATGCGTAATTACGCAAACTGTAGACCAAAAGGAGTCATTTATCAATGCTCCTGTACTTGTCCCTTCATGTATATCGGTAAGACCAAGCGGGAATTTAGACGCCGCATTTAAGAACATATCGGTGATATTACTCATAAACGGGATTCATCTGTTTCTCGCCATATGAACTCAATTCACAGCAATAATCCGCATTATTTGACTTTCTCAGTAATTGAAGTAGTGTCACCTTGTCCTAGAGGTGGGGACTTTGACCGTAAATTGCTACAAAGGGAGGCCCAATGGATTTTTAATCTTAAAACATTGAAACCACGGGGCCTCAATGATTGTTTATCATTTGCTGCATTTATCTAACTTTTCCCCCTATCTGTGTGCCATAGTCCACTTATGTATAATATATACTTTATTGATATCTATCTTCCATCCTAAATTTATGTATATAATTATCTTACATGTCCCTGCTTTGCTAATAATATACCTACATTGTGGGTAAAGGTGTACTTTTGTGCTATGCTGGCAAACCTTTATTCGTATAAGTAGCATTTTATTTAATAGGAAGTTGCATGTACCAGGTATGTTGGCAAACAATCACTATAGGCTTTTTTCCTTTTTTCTTTACTAACCCTATGTCCAGGATAAGAGTTATGGGACATCTACCTGTTCCGCTATTGTGCTGTTTAAAAAGCATTTTTTTGTATCTGATGTAGTGGAGCTTCTTGTATTGTGGCATATATTTTCTGTAGCGTATGCGCATATGCTGTCTTGCATTGCATGCTGGATATTTTAGTTTGTTCCCAGGCGCTCGCACGTGTTCCTCGTCTCCTCGCGCTTGCGCGCTGAGTACTGGGAAACGCTATAGACTACAGGTTAACAATCGCGCATGCGCAGACTTCATTCTACATTGTATGCCGGTCATTGTAGTTTATTCTTCAGGCGTCTGCACGTGTCTATCGTATGCTCGCGCCTGCGCATTTGGTATTTGGGAACGCTATAGACTACAAGCCAGTAAGTACACAGCTGCTGATTACTTCTAGCATCCTCTATATATTCCCCACGAGATGGGCCATTGTTGCTGCCTTCTTCTCTTCCATCTAGGCACCCACACTGAAAGGATCCGCTTCTGGTTCATCTGGGACCTTCAGTTATATCATCAGTAATTCTCGGGTTCGTTCCATCTACCTTAATGGACGTGAGTTAATTTTCCCTAACAGGGGGTGCATTTGTGTTGTATGTATATAGCTGTTTCTTTATCTTCCAGGACTAAGTTGTGTTCCCTGATGAACCCCAGAATTGGGGGGAAACGTGTCGGAACATATGGGAACTAGTTATATAAGGTTATAGTATTTTTATACACTTTTTTGTTTGGGCACTTTTTTCTTTGTTTATTGTTATTAGTTTAACCTGTTAGGGTGGTTGTAGGGTAAGCCTAGGTTCCGGTAGGGGGTGCCCTTATTGGGGCGATTCCTGTATTTTTGATTGAGGGATTTTTAGGGTTTAGTATAGTAGGGATACACTAGTGTTTTTTATATCATTAATAAATTATTAAAAGTTATGTTTTATTTTGGGTTTTAAAAGGGTTTTTACTTTCAAATGGTTTTGGGTTTTTTTGGATTTTGTATTTACCAGGCATTAAAATATCTTCTTTTCTATGGGGGGGTTTCCACTACAACCCGGGCAATTTGAGTTAAAATTTGGGTTATCTGTAGTTGTTTTTTTGAGGGAAAATTTTTTCCCATAGACAGTAAAAACTTTTAAAGGGCCCCCCTTCTTTTTCCCCGCCCTTCTTTCTCCCTTCAAAATTGGGCGCAATACATTTGATTGGTGGGGTTTTCTGCCCCCTGGGGTCAACCCCAAACCCGCTCTTTTCTGGCCCTTTTTACTGTAATTTTTTAAAATGTTTCCCCGGCCTTTTTTATTTTGATTGGTCCATACTTTCCCATAGCTTTAAATTTGGGTTCCACTGTCCCCTCCTATTCCCGATTGGTTGGTTTTGCCGACAATGGAAGAGTTAAAGAATTTGAATTTCCTTTTATTTCCCCGGGCAATTCTCTATATTTCCCCAATTTTCCCTTTTGTAGGGGCCCGGGTTTCGGCGGGCCAAAAGCCCTTTTTTTGGATTTGATTGATTTAAAGTTTATAGAAGGTTTCAAACTCTTTTTAGATAATATTTTACAACCCAATTTAAAACCCAAATTTTTTTAAACAAAAACCCATTTTCCCCCACGGCGCTGAGGCCGAGATTTTATTGCCCCGATCTCTTCCTTTGGGCTACAATGGGGCAAGTAAACTCGCGCTTGATTGGGGGGATAGGCAAGCCCCCCCCTTTGCTCAACCAATCAGTCTTTTCTGCCCCTTTTTTTGTATGTTGAACCCGTCCCTCCTATGAAATTTTATTGGTCAAATTTTTTCTCCATAGGTTATAATGGGTACGCTGTCGCCCTTTTGATGGTTTTTGGGTTTTGCCGACCCAAAAGGGGAAGAGCCCCTTTAAAAATTTGGGAAAATTTTTTGTTTTTTCCCCGGGAATTTCGAAAAAACCCAAATTCCCGAAAATTTCCCCCGGTCTCGGCCCACAAACACCCTTGTTTAGGGGGTTTTTTTTTCGTATGTTTAAAATAAGGTTTCAGCTTTTTTTTAAAGAGAAAGTTTTTTTAAATTAATAAAAAACGATTTTTTACTTAAAACCCCCCATGCCCCACGGGGGTGAGATTTTAGTGCCCCGATCCTTTCCCTAGACTACAAAAGGGAGATAGTTTTTTGGGTCGTATTGATTGGCCGGGATTTCCCAAACCCCCGGGTTTGTTCAATCAATCAGCTCTTTTCTGGGCCCTTTTTTCTGTATTTTTAAAATGTCCCCCCTTTGAAATTTTATTGGTCAATAGTTCCCCATAGGTTATAATGGGTCCTTGCTTCTATTCTGATTGGCCAAGATTGCCAAGCCCCCTAGGGTCAACCCAAAAAAGGGTCTTTTTTTGCCATTTTACTGTATTTTGAACGTCCCGCCTTTGAATTTATTGGGGCAATTTTTCTCCCTAGGTATAATTGGGCCCCTGTTGCTCCCATTTTGTTTTGGGTGGGTTTCTGCCGGGCCAATGGAAAGAGCTTACAGAATTTGAATTTTTCTATATTTCCCGCAAAAATTTTAAAATCCAAAAATCCCCATTTTGGCCGTTCTTGATTTTTGGGGAAAAAATGATTTTATTTATGTATTTTTTTAGTAGGTTGGAGCTCTTTTTCAGAGAATGTTTTACACCTAATAAAGGCGATTTTTTAAATCATACTCCATGCCGCACGGACATCTTTAATGATTTCTCGCTGTTTTCCAGACTGTCTCGAATCGGAATACATGTTAGGTGCAGTCCCTTCTGCGCTTAAGTCCCGCACTGCGCCTCACACACTGGCGAGGCGTGGTGAACTTTCCCCTGCATGTATGAGCGCACCTTCTCGGACGGCGAATCTTAGACGCAGTCCCGCACTGCGCCTAAGTCCCACACTGCGCCTCACACACTGACGAGGTGCGGCGGACTTTACACCGCATGTATGAGCGCACCTCGGCACCGACACACAGGAGGCGCAAATTGGCGAAAACGTGCGCTCCGACGTGGCGAGATTCATACATGTCGCCCATTGTGTCTGTGTTCGTAAAACTGTCTAGCGACAGTATTTTCACCAATTGTACTTCTTCCCATTCGGAATAACACATCTTCCTTTACCTGTTATCCAGTAAATTCAGAAGTACATTCAGATACAAAACATAATTTGACTAAAAAAAAGAAGTAGCTGCTGTTAAAGAAAGAGATACTAGTGTGATTATTAGGTAAGCATATAAGGGGGGTGTGTCTGTTGTGTTGAATCATACCCAGTATATGGACAAAGCAATGAAACAATTATCAGATACTAAAGTATATCGATGCCTGGACACAGATCCAACTAGTGAGATATAGAAACAACTATTGAATATTGTAGAGGAAGCTGATATGTTAGGCATTATTACAGATAATATAAAGAAAATGCTGCTTAAAGAGTAACCAAGAGTCCTGATTTTTTACTTAGTACCAAAGGTACATAAATCATTAGAATCCCCTCCCGGGAGACCGATAGTCTCAGGGGTGAATTTGGCCTCAGAACCAATAGCTACATATATTGATATATTTTTGCAAAAATTAGTCAGCCGTAACACACAGTGTTTGAAAGATACTGGACAATTCTTGTGGTCATTAACTGCTATGGAAACTGGACAAGTGAAAGTTATGTGTACATTGGATATAAAATCCTTATATATGAACATTCCGTTTAAAGAAGGCACAGAAGCAGTAAGAGAAGCTTTGAAGGATGATCACACTCTGGATAATGCGACCATTGCGTTTTTGATTACCATGTTGGAGGTTGTTCTGACTAAGAATTTCTTCCGATTTGGGACACAATTTTACTTGCAGCGACAGGGGACCTCGATGGGGTCTCCTTTTGCTCCAAGTTTGACAAATCTGTACATGGCAAGTTTTTGAAAAAAATTATGTGTTTGATTCAATTTATAATCAGCATATAATAAAATGGATGAGATATGTAGATGATGTTATAATGTTCTGGGGGGGGATCTGATGAGCAGTTAGATGGGTTTTTGGAATATCTGAATAAGCAGGAGCCCTTGATTCAGTTTACTATGACCAAAGATAAGGAAGTGATACAGTATTTAGATGTGGAGATATGTAACCATGAAGTTGGTCTACAGACTACTATGTTTTCAAAAACTGTGGATTGCAACAATTTATTGCACAGAAATAGTTTTCACTCACCTTAAACATTTAGAGGTATTCCGAAAGGGCAATTCGTCTGTGCTAGACGGATTTGCTCTAAAACAGAGTTATACATTGAAAGTATGAATAAGATCATATCTAAATTTGTGCAGAGGGGTTATAATAGAGAACAACTAGAGAAAGTGGGTAGTGAAATTTTGGAAAAACCACAAGAGGAATTTCTTAAAATTAAAAAGCTGAATAATAAAAAAGAAGAGAGATTATTATTCATAACAAAGTATGATAAATTGCACAACTGATTAAAAAGGCGATTATAAAAAAATTGGGAGATTTTAAAAAGTGATGAAAGCTATGGTAATTTGTTTTCTCAACCTACTAGATTTATTTTTAAGAAAGAGCGTATAATAAGTGATGAGTCCATGTCTTCAGATGTAAAAGATAAAACTTATCTAAACTATATTCTAGACACAAAAATGAGGAACATATCCCTGCTTAGGGTGTCAGAATTGCACGTCAAACATTAGAGGATCGAGTATAAACCATCCTACTAAAGGTGCACCGATACAAATAAAAGTTTTTCTACTTGTGAAACTAAACAGGTGGAATATTTAAAGAGTATATACATTTGGAGTAGGTTAGGGAAAGAATAGGTAACATAATAGGGTGAACTTCCAGAGGTGGGGCCGTCCTTTTCGGGACGATTACCCAACTTGTCCATAGGATAATATATGGTCTTTTGAGGGAAAGACAATTTTTCAGACCTAATGTTGTTTTGGCAGTGGTTTTTGCTGCATAAATTTTGTGTAGTAATTTTGTTAGTGTTTTTATTAATAATTAATAAAAGGTAGATTTTAGATTTAGAGTTTGGTGTATGATTTCAGTGGATTTTTTTAACGGT
>JAODAL010028206.1:0-53695 GCA_025379985.1 Phyllomedusa bahiana
GGGGGAAAAGGGCCTTTTTCCTGTTTAACCGAAAGGAGGGCACCTGTGGCTTCCTCGGCTTAGGAATCGGTCAAAATTGGGGTTTATCTTCTCAGGGGTTGCTTTTTTTTGGGTTTCACCCTTGGTTGTAACAGGGGCTATTTTGATCCTTTTGGGGCTCTTCTTCAGTCGAATTTCGCCCTTTTTCCTTTGGCCTTGGGCTTCAACAAGGGCCTTTTCCCCCAAGGCTGCCGCCACTGGGATGTTTTTTCTTTTTGGGCCATCTTGTATCCCCCTAAGATGGTTTTGCGGGGGAAAACCAGAAGAGGATTCAAAGTTTCCGGAAACATATAAAAACCGGGGCCCTTCTAGGAAAAACCTTTTTCCACGGTTCCAAAGGTTCAAATTCCTTTCTTCCCCATATGATGCTCGGTTTGTATGCATGGGATTCTTGACAATGTCTAACAGCCTAAATGACTGGTTGCGCCATTTTTGAGTTGGCTGATTAGAAAATTTTTAAATTTGGTTGGTTAACGAAGTTAAAGGGTTTGGTACCTAATAAGTGGCCGGTGAGTTGTTATTAAATCCAGGGGGAAATCAAGCCTTAAAGGTTGTATGCATTTAAAAGAATAAACCCGGCGTTTTACAATAATATACCACTTACATTTTTGGCTCTCAATTCTTGGGGCAATTTACTAAGTGTTTTTTTAAGCGTTTTTGTGGTTTTGCTTGCCCAAGATTCTCTTTTTCATTCCAATTTTTTTTTACAAATCCTTGTGCTATTCACTGCAAATTAATTCCAAGGGGTTAACCATTCTGTTGTTTCTGAAAAACAGCTTTTACATACAAATCCCCTTATTTTTGGGCTCAATTCTTTGGGCGCAATTTACATCCAGGGGTTAATTAAGCTTGTTTTGCTGGTGTGATGAAAAAAAATAAACCGTCTTTTTCAACACCAAATATATACATTTTTCCTGTAGCCTAATTCATGTCCGAAGGTTAATTAAGCCTGTTTTTTTGCTTTTATATTCAGTAAAATTTACACAGTGTTTTTAAACGAACATACAAGTAATTTTCCTGGCCATTTGTGGGCGCAATTTATATCCAAGGGGTTACCCAAGCTTCTTAGTGGGTTCATTTGGAGTCAAATACAGGGTGTGTATTTATCATATACAGAATATCTCATCAAACAGTGTCTGTTCATTTTAGAACAAAACAGTATGTCAGACAGAGAGGTGGCAGGCTCTGCACCTGCGAGTGGCAAAGCACAAAAATTCCTGGCCAGGTCGCAGCACAGCAAGGGGACGTCGCAGCAGGGGTCACTCGGTGAGGCCACAAACTGCGCTGTCATCTAGCGGCCGTGTGTTGTTCAGCAACCCAATGGGTTTTGTTTGGGTTGACTAGGTCATCCACTTCCTCCCAGATGACATCTGACAACCCCAGCCAAGAGTCGGTGGGACGTCAGACAAAACCCCCTTAGTTGGCCTGGCCTGGGAAGGGGTCAGCAGCCCCCACCTGTCCTCAACCCGCTCTGTCCCATCCGGTTCCCTCACCCAGAGATCTACTATGTGGTCTGGGCTCAGCGCCACTAATATAGCGAGGATGAACAATTTTAGGAGGGCAGTCAGCAGTACTTGGCAGCGAAGAAATGGGGCCAATATCCCTGCTTCTTGCAGTAGGCGGCCAAAGTATAGATGTGGAGGAGTGGCATGGAGGTCATGTTGGAAGGTCAGCCTCTGCATACCAAGACCGGTGATGAGGACGCAGTGATGATGAAACACAAATAGATGATGATGTAGCCCACCGCACTTGGGGGCCGGGTGAGGCAAGGGCTTCTCATCGTAGGAGAAGAGGGCGTCAGCTTGCGCGTCAGGCAGCGGCGCAGCCGCAAAGTGGGTCGTTTTTGGCCCTGACAGCAGGATAGCAGGGGTGTGAGGTCGGGAGCCAAGCGGCCCCGGGGTAAAAAACCCGCTTCGCAGGTCCAAGAAAGTAGCGGCACAGGGGCTTAGCAGAGGAGGCGCAGGCGCAGTTAGTCACTCGTGCCCGGGGGTTGGCGGTTAAAAACCGATACTCGGCGGGTTTTGGCAGTTCTTTGCTAAGAACCGGAGGAGCGAATATGGTATATGTGAATTTGTGGGCAGAAAGGAAGTGGCCAGGGAGCTAACGGTTGGCACCACGGCCCCGCGTCAAAAACATGCAGCGTCACCATCCCGGGGGCCTGGGAGAAAAAGTGGCTCAGATGTGGTGGTCCATCCTGCCGCCGCAGCAACAGCAGCAGCCCCAGTGGCACGCATGCCATTGCAGCCAGTCAAGGCTCCACCACCTCTGCAGAAAAGGAGCTGTTTCTCTTTGACATCATCTCCCGGTCCAGGTGCTCCTGTCCTCGCTACTCATGGCGCCCGCAGTCTTCAGCGAGGCGATTTCAAAGAGACAACAGTTTGCGTCCCAAACCATCCCTAAGGTGCAGCAGCTGACCGTGCTCCTGTCCAAGTTGTTGGTGCTGCAGTCCCCCCCCTTTCCAATGGTGGAACTCTGCACGTTCAGAGAACTTTAAAGGCTTGTGCCGAGCCGAGATGGAGGTTCCAAGCCGTTTAAATTTTTTTTCCAAAAAGGCCAGTACCAGCACTTATAAATATGTAGAAAGAAGGTTTGGGGCCGTCCTTGAGTTATCGGTTTGTTCCAAGGTGCACGGCAGCGCGAACGTCTGGAGCTGTAACTAGGTCAGGGCCAGTTTCATGTCCTTTACGGCCCAACTGGGTGAATGTGTTCGGCCCAGGCACACCAAAAACTTGGACGGAGACGCCGCTTTCTCTCCATGTTGTAAAACTGTGCCCTGCGCCAATGTCCCGCCTCCTCTCCTCCACCCCACCACCATCTCAGCCTCCACAAGTATGCTCCATCAAAACCACATGTGTAGGGCACAGCGGTGTCACGCAGTTCTACACTGGCTTGCTCGGCGAACGAAGTCACACAGGGGAGGAAAATGCTCCGCGTCATGCAGCCCAAAAAATCGATGTGTGGCTTTCTCCGCCCCCCACTTTCAAATCGGAACCATGGTGACGGACAATGGGAGGAAAATTTGGGGTTTCCCCGCTGACGAGGAGGGATGGTCCCTGCGCCTGCATGGCGCACGTGTTCAATCTGGTTGTGAAAAGGTTCCTGAAGTCTTCCACCGTCTCGACCTTCTGAAATGGCCAGGAAACTGTGCAGCACTTATCCTTCGTACCAAAGCCCCGGGAACACCCTCCTCGAAAATTGCGAGGGGGACAGAACGGCTCCCCCAAACACACTCTGATATGCGATGTTTCCACCCGCTGGAATTCCAGCCTGCACTTGTTGGACCGACTGTATGAACAGAGAAAGGCCATTAACGATTTTTTGATGATCCAGTCACCCTGTGTAACTTTGATGTCAGCCAGTGGCAGCTCATGCGTGACACCTGCCGTTTGCTGAGGCCATTCGAGGAGGCGACGTTATTGTCAGTCGCCAGGGACTACGGGAAAGAAAAACATCATTCACTGCTTCATGTCCTGGAACAGATGCTGAAAAATCTCCCGGGCAGGGGACTGGAGACGTGGCGACTACATCTCGTGGCCACATGAGTCGGTGGGGACTGAAATGGAGGAGGAGGAGGAGGACATTGGAGAGAAGCATTGTCTGGGGGAAATTAGTGGATTTTCTACCAAAGGGGACAAGAGAGGAGGAGCAGGAGAAACTGGAGGAGGTGGATGGAGATGAGGAAGACGGCGAATGACCCCAAGCACCGTGGCAGTATACAGTGGAAATGGAGGCAGGGAGCCCCTCGGAGTCACTTGTGCAGATGGCCCGCAGCCAGTGTCGGACTGGGGGGTCTGGGGCCCACAGGGGAATTGATCTTGGGGGGCCCACCCTACTGTACTGAAAAATTTACGGCCTCTCGGACATAAACCCGCGACCATTTTACCACATTAATGCAGTGTGCAAAACAGAACTGTATTGTGTAGTACAATAGCAAGTGAGTCACACATTTGTCAGTCTAACATATCATAGACACAGGGCTAAGTAGTTCTATCCATATCTTCCTCCACCCACATACAATATCCCCCTCCACCCCACATACAATACCCCCCTCCACCCACAAAAAATATCACCCTCCACCCACATACAATACCCCCCTCCCCCCACAACAATATCCCCCCCCCACCCCCACACAAGATCCCCTCCACCCACATACAAATCCCCCTCCACCCAATACAATATCCCCTCCACCCACATACAATATCCCCCTCCACCCACATACAATTTCCCCTCCACCCACAACAATATCCCCCTCACCCACCATAAAAATCCCCCTCAGCGTTTCCCTTTGTCACGCCCCTCACTACCTTCTAAAATAAACACCAGCAAGAAAGAAAGTCTAACTCCTATCACAGGATCAGGTGTTCCCTCACTCTTACAATCGGGGACACATGTACTCTGCCACTAAACTAATGCCAATATAACCTACAACACTGCCATATAGAGACCACATAGAGGTCAGACACCAGCTCAGGTCACATCACATTACAGTGAGTAGAGCACTGATCCAATATAGAAGTAAAATAACCCCTGAAATAAGGGACTACACCGGAGACGTCCTATCTGAGGAGTCGTTCTCTTCTCTTGAGTGTTTTTTCCCTTTTCCTCTGCTCGTTCCCCACCATCATGATGACTTGCCCCGGGGCCCACAAACTCATCCCTGCAAAAATTCCCACAAAATATCTTAGAATCCTAAATTTTCCAGCACCTCTTTATCTTTTCCCCCCCTCTGTACAAATTTCCCAGGGGTGGGAGACGGGTACAACCCATAACTTAGAGGCCTGGTATCCTAAGGGGTTGGAGGGTGGGGAGGAGGGACTAACCCCTGGAGATAATTGATACAACTATGGGCTGCTGCCCTCTCAATTTATATTACCAGGTTTGGTAGGCCCAAGACCCTAGGTAGGTAGGCAAATGGGCAAGACCCCAGGTTAACTAGATAGGCCTATTTAGGTAGGTAGACCCCGCTGGATAAGTTGGAAGCCGGCCCCAGGAGGTGGGTGGCTACCTAGCCACGGGGTGGGTAAGTAAACAGCCCCAGTTAGATAAGCAGGCCCCAGTTAGGCAAGTTGATAGGCTACAGTTAGGTTGGGGGACCCAGTTAGGTAGACTGTAGGTAGTTGGGTCCCCTTTATCTAGGCTTCAACCAGTTAGGGACCCTTTAGGTAGTATACAGGCAGTTAAAGCCTCCTTTAGGTAGTATACAGACAGGGGTCTCCTCTAGGTAGTATACAGGCAGTAAGGGGCCTCCTTTAGGTAGTATACAGGCAGTTAGGGGGCTCTTTTAGGTAGTATTTCAGGGAGTTAGGGGCCTCCTTTACAAGTGTGTTTGGTAGTCAGGGCTCCCTTTAGGTAGCCAGGGCCCCTTTGTTAAATCAGGGCCCCCTTTACGTAGGGCCAGGGCCAGGCCCGTTTGTTGTCAGGGCCCCGTTTTTTTAGTCAGGGCCCCCTTTATGTAGTCAGGGCCCCCTTGGTTAGTCAGGGTCCCCTTAGTTAGCCAGGCCCCCCTTTATGTAGCCCGGGCACCCCCTTAAGTAGCCAGGGGCCCCCTTTTGTAGCCCAGGGCACCCCCTTAGGTAGTCAGGGCCCCCTTAGCTAGTCACGCCCCCTTTTGGTAGTCCCCGGGCCCCTCCCTTATGTGCCAGGGCCCCCATAGTTAGTCACGGCCCCCCTTTATTGTAGCCAGGCCCCCCATAGTTAGTCAGGGCCTCCCTTTATTAGTCAGGCCCCCACTTTATGTAGTCAGGGGCCCCCTTAGTTAGCCCGGGCCCCCCTTTAGTTAGCCAGGGCCCCCTGTAGAAAAGCCAGCGCCCCCTTTAGAGTAGCCAGGGCCCCCCTTCAGAGTAGCCATGGCCCCCTTCAGATGAGCCAGGGCCCCCTTTACAGTAGCCAGGGCCCCTCTTTAGAGTAGCCAGGGCCCCCCTTTAGAAGTCAAGGCCCCCCTTTAGAGTAGCCAGGGCCCCCCTCGGTAGCCAGGGCCCCCCTTTAGAGTAGCCAGGGCCCCCCTTTAGAGTAGTCAGGGCCCCCCTTTAGCGTAGCCAGGGGCCCCTTTGTAGTCAGGGCCCCCATAGTTAGTCAGGGCCCCCCTTTAGAGTAGTCAAGGCCCCATTCAGTAGCCAGGGCCCCCTTTAGCGTAGCCAGGGCCCCCCTTTGTAGTCAGGGCCCCCTTAGGTAGCCAGAGCCCCCCTAGGTAGTCATGGCGCGTTTCGGTCGTCACGGCCTCCCTTTATGGAGCCAGTGCCTTGTCGAGTCAGGGCCCCCCTTTATTAGTCAGGGCCCCCCTTTATTAGTCAGGGGCCCCCCTTAGTTATCCAGGGCCCCCTTTTATTAGCCAAAGGGCCCCCTTTAGTTAGCCCAGGGCCCCTTTAGAAAAGCCAGGGCCCCGGCCCCCCTTTACAGTAGCCAGGGCCCCCATAGTTAGTCAGGGCCCCCCTTTATTTTAGTTTCCAGGGCCCCCCTTTAATTGTTTGTCAGGGGCCCCCTTTTTGTGTAGGCCCCAAGGCCCCCTTAGTTTGCCAGGGCCCCCTTTTCTTTAGAAAAGCCAGGGCCCCCTTTACAGTAGCCAGGGCCCCCTTTACAGTAAACCCGGGCGCCCTTAGGTAGTCAGGGCCCCCTTTATTAGTCAGGGCCCCTCTTTATGTAGTCAGGGCCCCCCTTTATTAGCCAGGGCCCCCTTTATTAGCCAGGGCCCCCTTTAGTTAGCCAGGGCCCCTTTAGATAGCCAGGGCCCCCTCTTTAAGAAGCCGGCCCCTTTAGAGTAGCCAAAAGGCCCCCTTTAGAGTAGCCAAGGCCCCCCCTTTAGAGTAGCCAGGGCCCCCTTAGAGTAGCCAAAGGCCCCTTCAGTGTAGCCAGGGCCCCCCCTTTAGAGTAGCCAGGGCCCCCCCTTCAGAGTAGTCAGGGCCCCCCCTTTAGCGTAGCCAGGGGCCCCCTTTAGCGTAGTCAGGGCCCCCCTTTAGAGTAGTCAGGGGCCCCTTTAGAGTTTTAGTTTAGGGGGCCCCCTTCAGTAGCCAGGGGCCCCCCTTTTTAGTCAGGCCCCCCTTTAGCGTAGCCAGGGCCCCCTTTTTGCGTAGTCAGGGCCCCCCTTTAGAGTAGCAGGGGCCCACTTTAGAGTAGTCAGGGGCCCCTTCAGTAGCCAGGGGCCCTTTTGTAGTCAGGGCCCTTGTAAGTAGTTTTAAAAAAAAAAAAAAAAAACAACAACCAAACCACTTACCGGCTCCGGCTCCTGCCCGGGGCCCGGCCGCTCCGAGCTGCCGCCGAGCTGTGACGTCACCGCGCGCCCACGTCAGCAGATAGGGGCCGGCGCCCGCAGGCTGAAGGATAAAAGCGTTCAGCCTGCCGGGGAGATCAGCGGAGCGCAGCGCTAGGGGCGCTGCATTCGCTGACACCGCGCAGCCCCGGGATCGGGGCATTAGTCCCCAACTCCCGGCCGCTCTGGGCGCTCGGGACGCAAGGTCCCGGGCGTCCAGGGGCCGGATGCGCGGACGGGCCCCGGGGACAGCGGCACTGTCTCCCGGGGGCCCCCAAACGGCTCGGGGGGGGCCCACCGGGATTCCCCGGTCCCCGGCGGGCCCAGTCCGGCCCGCCCGCAGCATGCTGATTTGCCTGGTAGTGACAGCCGAATAGTCAGCATCCGGCAGAGGGATGACTTTGGCTCTCCAAACCCCATTGGAAACCCCCGTCCCGTCCAAAAAAGGGAGCCTTTTTCCCAGCTATTGAGAGGGAAGACAAACTCAAATACTATAGGGAAATCCTCCGAGTAAATTCAGTTTGCGCAGCCTATGTTCAGGCATCGTTCGCCTCCTCTGACAGGTCCTGACGTGTGTGGGTTCCTCAGCACTCACGTACTACTCCTCTGGCTTGCACGGGAAGTGTGAGGGGGGGTATTGAGCAGTACCAGCTTCCATCAGCATCACCTAAGTCTGGAGTCACTGAGTGAGCAGCTTCCTTCACCCGCCCTAGTGAGGAGGGCAGTCCGCCAGCAGCAGCAAAAGGACCTGGTAGCAGACCCTGGAACCAACAGGTGTGTGTGCCTACTTGGACAGCAACTCTGGCCGACCTCAGCTATAAGATCCGCTGGACTACTGGGCGAGCCAAACTGATGTGTGTGCCGAAACTTTCCGATTTAGTGCATGTAGAAGCTGTCCTGCCCGGCCAGTAGTGTGTTGCATCATAGCGGTGTTACAGTGCGGCGGGAGGCCATCGTTACCCAAGGAGAACCCGATTGTCGCACGGGATAAATGTAGGAACGACTGACCTTTGATCCTATGATGAATCAGGCGTGATCCCCCCCCGTCCAGATTTCCACACACCAATGCTTAGGCTCATGACTCCATCACCATGTACGCCTCACCAAACTGTGAGAAATGAATTCTGGGTTTCAAACTACCTGCCTCCGTCCACTGAAATCTGATGCCTCGACCCGCCTGGTGTGCCACACATCTGCAGCCAGTGTTTTACTCCATCTGCCACCAACCATCTTTTACCATGGACTGCACTAGACCGCCCCCACCGTAAAGTCCGCTAAGCGAGGGGTACCAAGAGCTTTTGGAGGGGGAATCTAGAGCCCCTATAGTCTGGAGATTTTGCTAGAATAGCTGGAGTGTATGTAAGCTGATGGGTTTTCAGTGTTTGCATAGAATATTTGGGTATGTAAGTAATGATTGAGCAAAGGGATAGGCTTTGAGAGAGCAGCCTGTAGTGTCAGTCCCTGCACTCTGCCTAGGCTCCTGTCTGTGTAATAGTTATGAGCATGGGGAGTTGTGTTATGAAAGGAGGGAGGGAGTGTGTTGGATGGCTAAGATTTACTTTTGAGGTTGTGGGGGATTACTAAGATTAGAACTTCTGGTCTTCACTTTCTACTTCCTCTTTCCCTCTCACGCAAGAAGCAAGAAAAAGATGTGGTCTGCCGCCTCTAGAAGTACAAGGGCACAGTGACCCCCTTCACATCACACAGGAGGGGTTCACTCGGCCTCATACAGGCTACAGTATATAGTATAGACTGCTGAATTGTATAAGGTATTATTACATATGATATCATGTAGCACATAGTAATGTATCTGCTCCCTCCCCCGTCCATGTTAGCAGGCTGGGCTGGACCTGCCTGTCTTTAAGCATGTATCAGCAGCATTCATGGTATCTGAAGTCTCTCTAATGGTGGAGCAGTGAGGTCACATGTACTGGTGATTATTGGTGAGAAGAAGAGCTTTCTGATCGAGGAGGGAGTTACGCACATAAGGGATGGCTGCAGTAACCTGTACAGACAATCTCCTGTCCAGTGCTGGATGCTGACCATGTGCGGATGTAACAATCCTAGGGTGCAGGTCTTAGTTCTCCCTCTGTAGATGAGGCTGAGATCATGTAATTGATCACCCTCACAAGTGCAAATGGTCTGAGCCCATGGCTATCACGAGGAAATGTCTACTGACCCTCTATGTACAGGGCATTATTCTCTTCTTAGTATGTGTGGGGATGGGTATATCACAGGAAGGTATACCGACCCAGCTTGTTATTACAGGTGCATTATTCCCATTGGTGCCTTAGCAATTATGGACTAGGTGATCGGGTGTATAACCTTTAACTCAGGGCTGTATTCCTTGACCCTGCAATATACAGGGCATTATTCCCCTGCTTAGTATTGTGGTGGGTGATATACACAGCGATGAACTCTACATAAAGTTACGTGCATAATGACCCAGCTGTTTACAGGGCATTAAATTCCCTTCTTAGTTATTATTGTTTAGTGATTCGATATATAACCGTTTAATGTCAGGGGCCCCCCCCCTGTAATGTGACCCTGCTATGTACATGGTATCGCTCCCCCCTGCCTCTATACATGAAGTCTGATGGTGCGCTGATCTTTCTTTTAGCACTGGAGAATACATATTTCAATGTATGCAATGCTTACCTTTAGTCTCTTGTGTGCTGGATATATTAACCCTTGCATAAGATGGTTAGAATCAAGGGGGTCCTTGAAGTTGGTGAATAATATTTTTGGTTTTCATCACGGTGATGGTCCCATGTTTGGTCCTGCCGACTATGTTGAGGGCTCAGCAGGGTGCATTCCCGGGCGAGCCAATTGTTAATCTTTGCCAGTCAGGAAGCGCGCCAGACAGCAGAAGAGCGACCAGTGTAGGTCCATGGTGCTTTGAACGGCGAGGTCCCAATGTGGGCCGGATGGTGGCGGCATGGTCTGGCCACAGCATCAAGAGAGGACCCCGATAAGTTTACAGCGGACGTGCAACGGGACAGCGGAAAATGGCCTGCAAGGGCACTGAGTACTGGCATTGTGGCTTAAGGTTCCTGCTGAGCCTGTGAAATTGTCTAGATGTAAAGTGTTCAGAGCATGGATATAAGGCGCCAATCTCTGTAGCTTCAAGACCTCCTGTCCGCCGATCAGTTTGCATACTAACCCTCTAAGAATCAGGCGAGTAGGTGTCTTTGTTTAGTTGGAGACAAACTTTCGGTGTTTTGTGGATTTTACATCATGGTGATGTTCCCCACCCTCCTCCCCAGTTTGTGGGTGTTGGTCTGTGCGGCTTGAGGGTAGGCTCGTGCTGGCTTTTTCAGCGAGCTGCTTGTTTAACATTGCCGCAACGGTGTTTCTTCCTGGTGTGCCTCTGAGCCAGTGGTGAAATCGGCTAGGGGCAAGGTTCAGAGCATTGATATAATCAACAGATCCTTTTATAGTGCTTTTCAAATGACCTCCTTCCCCTTCAGTTTGGCATACATAATCCTGTTGTATACTAAAGTTTTTTTTTATTTATTGTTTCCTTAGGGGTCCTTGCAGGTCTTGCTACTAGTAAGCTTCCAAGGCTGGAAACTGTTTCCAGTTCCCTAAAAAGGGAAAAAAATAAAAATAAAATTTGGTGAGGTAGTCGTCTGGGTATTATTTACCACAATGGTTGGACTGTTTTTGAAGAGAATCTGGCGAAGGTGGGCTCTTGTCAGGCTGTTATCCCTGTGAGCAAAAATGTTGACCAGCAAGGCGCTGGGCATTTTTGGCCTGAAGCAGTGAGTGCGCTGTGGTTAATGGGTGTTTTTTCCCCCTTCGGTTATTTGGTCGCCAGGTTCTCTTTTAGCACCACTATTGGGTTAATGTGGTGACGCGATCTGGCGAGTGGTGCTCTTCCAGGCTGGGTATCCCTGTGGATACAAAAAATGGTTGGAGCCAGCAAGGCTGGCTTTTGGGCCCTCCGAGCCAGTGTGAGTATGGCCAGGGGTAATGGTGTTTTTGCAACCCATAGTGTTGGTCGCCAGGTCGCTTAGTGCCATGATTGGGGTTTTAAGATACTTCGGTGCCCCAAGTTGGGTTAATTTGGTTCAGAGTACAGATATATCCCAATTTTATCTTGCAAGGACACCCCTTCCCCTATTTAGGGTGACATAGAACAGGATGAATTACAAGGCTCTTATTTAAATTTTTGCCATTATTCTAGTTGCAATCATCAAAGATAGAGTCACAGTGCTCTGCTTATACTACTGATCCAGGTTTAACCAATATTAGTATAGATATATCACAAGTTTTTGATATAATGATTGCTAAGTGGTATTGTATTTTTAAGTGCATGTCTAAGCTTATAAAATGAATCTGTCAAAATACATATGTATTATGGTTCTTGATGATGCTCACAAATTGGCCAATGACAATGATTCATTTAGATAGGATCCTCATGAGTAGATGTGATCATCGTGGTACAGTCTCCCGAGATTGGGAGGAAGGAACATCGACAGTTATGTCTCTCCACCCGCCCTCTATTATTAAAGATTGTAAAAGTATATGATGTGCTCTGGACATGCGAGGCAGAAAAAGATAAAAAATAAATAAATAGAAATAGATAAAATCTGTAAATTTAGTAAGTTGTGTCTGTCCGCTGGAACGGATGAATTAAGGGATGTGTAGCTTCAAGGACCCTTTTTGCCTGACAGGTAATTTGGACAAAGAGGTGGACTGTTATTGTTGCGTGTATCTCATGCTCACTCTCATGTTTCACTATGACAAGCTATCAGCTATCACATGAGACTTTATCAGCTAATACAGCTCTGTAACGAACCAGAAAGAACGTAATCATCAATATGGTGCCTGGCCCTACATCTAGCAATGCAATCGATTTCAGAGGCACAGAAAGGCACCCTGACTGCGCTTGTCCATAAGCGATTAGACGTCAAGAGAGTAAACATCACAGCAATGTGTACCACAGTGGGACGACTCAGTTGTTTAATTTGGGTTTTGTTCACCCCAGAACACCGATTTGTGGTCCCTCCAAGGGGTGGAGTCCTTGGATCTGGTTGAAAAGCGTCCAAGTGCAGTCTAGGAGATCATTGTGCCCTTGTACGTCCAATCTGTGCGCAGCCTGGGTTTAAGGTTATGGAGGATAAATAAATCGACTTGACAACTCTATAGGAACTGTCAGGCCTCATTGTTGTAGCATACTTTCGTCTAACTCTTTCTATAAGATGAACTACCTTGTGGATTTTAAGTTATTGCTCTATCATTCATGACTGTTAATATGCTTAATGCTAATGTTGATATTACATAGTTACATAGAATACGAGTCATATCGTGAGGCAAGAAGTACTTTTATCTGTTGTGTACTATTATGCAGTTTAATTTTTTGTCGATAGTAGGTCAAGGCTTTAAGATGCATAGTATTGTGCTGCTTGGTATTATGAGGAGCATGTTGGTCTTCGTGGCTTACCCCGAAAGTGTATAATCTTTCTGGAGTCAGAAATATCCCTTTTTCTATTTGCTGTGAAAGATCCTTGGGTCATGTAATATGTGAAAGTGGTAACCAATAACTGACTGTGAGACAGGATTAGTTTTATAGATTTTTTAACTTAGTGGAGTAAATAATAATTGATAGCTTTGATGATTCATCATTGTGAGGTAGTGGTTCGTAGAACTCAACATACTAGTGCGTCACCAAGTATGATTCTCTGTTGTTAGGTCCTATAACGGCGTCCCCCTAATTGGGTTAAAGCTACAGCTGTTTACACTTTGAGCTATTGATCCTTGAGGCAAATGGAGTCATCAGCCGCCAATATAGTAGACTGTGGTTATACAACTTTCCTACCTTCATAAGTTTTCATGGATTTTGGTCTTTTTAGGTCATGGAAGGAGACTTGTTGTTAGGGAGCTTTCCAGGCAGATACAAATTATGCTATGGTGTCATTTTGTGACTTTGAAAGATTAGGCGAATTTTGTGTGTGTATGTGGGGTCAGAGCCCTTTAATGTGTCCAAAGGCCTCTCCTGGCCGGTTTCAGGATTCAGGTGGAAGTTGGCAGGTCAAGTTATGGTGGACTAATTTGTTAACTAATAGAGGAATGGGTAAATCTCATTGGTGTGAAGAGTCTAGAGCTTTGGGAGAGTGTCCACGCCTTAAGGGTGGTATAATGGGTAAAGGCATCCAGGGGCGGGCACGGTATTTAATCATGAGTGATGTCTTCAGTAAGGGTCAATTGGTGCCCCTAAACGTATCTGGCTCTGCAAGAATGGCAGCCATAGCGTGCCTCCCATTATTGCTGTCTGGCCGGGGTGCTTGCAAATGTCAGACGTCTGGGAATATCACACGAATGTCTAGCACTTCCACCTGACTCCTTCCATGTTTTTTGAACTTAAAGGTTGATAAAGCTTGTGGCCATTGACACCAAAGTAGAACGTGTTTGTGCATTATTCTGTGGTTTAAACTGATGAACTTAGTTTAAGCGGGGGTTCATCCATATCAAAAGTCATGCCACCCACCTCCCACACTCTGTTCCATTGTGCCACTCTATTACCTCATGCTGCTGGCTGTGGCTCTGCCAGTGTGGACCTCCACACTGTGTCATAGTCCCACTCGTGCCTACTCCTGTTTTTTTGGAGCCACCTGCCAGTAAATGTCATTGTGCCACTCTATGACCTCCCGATGCTGACTGCGTGCGCTGTAGACTGCTGCCATGTCCTCCAGCACTGTGTCATTGTGCCAATGACTGACCTCATGCTGCGCTGTCTGCCATGTCCCTCCACACTGTGTCCATGTGTTCCACTTGTACCTGACTTCAAGCTGCTGCCAGCCGTGACCCTCCGCTCTCAGTCCATTGTGCCACTCTGTGGCTTCCTCCTTTTTGCCACCCTTCAGAATGTCCATTGTGCACTTGCCTGATCTCATGCTTGCTGCTGTCGTGACCTCCACTACTGTGTCAATGTGTGCCATTATTGTTAAGAAGAATAGGCTCAGATGGCTCTAATACTGTGTTTTGCCGCCTCCAGAATGTCATTGTGCAACTGTCTGACCTCATGCTGCTGCTAGTGCTGCTGCGCATTACCTCCACACTGTGTCGATTGTCCCACTCAGTGGGTGCTTCCTCGTGTCTTTGCCAACCTCCCAAAAGTAATTGTGCCACTGTCTGACCCACATGCTGCTGCTGTGTGCGTGAGCCGCATTCACCTCCATACTCTTGTCACTAATGTTGCCACCTTGAGCTCTCATCTTGTTTTTTTCCAGCTTTCGCTGCCAAGGACTTTAATCATGCTGACATTCCCCTTCAGTTTTTTGGTCAGTTTTTTGCCTCTTTAAGTGCCCGAGGTGAATTTTATAGTGAAGCGATTCTAAAGCGGCGGCATCATCTGACGTTCATAACTAAAAACACAACATTGTATGAAGACCAAACCAAGCTCCCTCCAGCATATTTAAGCATGCACAACGGTTCTACAGCACCCTGCAATGGCTCTGTGCAGCCTGGAAATAGCTGGCTTTTTAACCGCGACATTCGTGCCGAAGTAATTCGGTAACAAAACGAATTTTGTCGGGAAAATTCGGCGAAGTGACCGAATCGAATTTTTTTGAGAAATTCGCGCCATGCTTACTTATAATCCTCAGGCAACATATTATAAGATGTGAGATTTTGTTAACAGCGTTCCTTGGTAAAGAAGGGAAGATGAAAAGGCGCCGATCTCAGATAATATGTTCTCCGAGTCAATCGTCTTCCTCTATGTGGAAAACAAAGTTCCCAAATGAATGGAGAGGCGAGGTTCTTAGCGCAGCGGGTCGATGTTTCATCAATAGATGGTCGCTGCTGTGGCTTAACTGCACTATACAAGAATGTCACTCGCAGGAATTTCTACTCCTATAATGGAGCATTTACACTGCTCCCTTTTCCGAGGGACTTCGTGCTGGATGTGCTGGGCGTGGGGCTGCAGCGTGGGGCTGCGGCGAGGGGCTGCGGCGTGGGGCTGAGGCGAGGGTCTGCGGCGTGGGGCTGGGGCGTGGGTCTGCGGCGAGGGTCTGCGGCGTGGGGCTGTGGCGCGGGTCTGCGGCGTGGGTCTGCGGCGAGGGGCTGCGGCGAGGGGCTCCGGCGAGGGTCTACGGAGTGTGGTGGGTCTCGGCTGAGGTCTGCGGCGAGGGGCTCCGAGCGATGGTCTACGGTGTGGGGTCTGCGCGAGGGCTGTCGGCGTGGGTCTGCGGCGTGGTCTGCGGGTAGGTCCTGCGTGCGTGGGCGTGTTGCGCGGGTTCCTGCTGCGTGAGTGGTCCTGCGGCGAGGGCTGCGGGTAGGGGCTCCGGCGAGGGTCTACGGTGTGGGTCTGCGGCGAGTGGGGCTGGGCGGGGGGCTGCGGCGTGGCACCCTCCTGCCTGGCATGAGTGGCATTAATTAATCACGGGCGGGCTCTCATTAGCCGTGGGCTTGTGATCAGATGCCGACCCTCACAGGCTTCTCTGCGGGGTTTGCAGCCCTGTCAGGGTCTTCATGTTCAGGCTGTTTTTGTGCCATCGGCTCAGCCAGGGATGAAGCCATGAAATCTGACTCCCTATGACCCGCAGTGAAACTCTGCAAATCACCGCAGCAGATGCTCTCGGATCCGGCTTCATTATGGCTTGACAGCTCGCTCCTTTAATGGGAGCGGCAAACACCCGGTATCAGGCGCTTATTAAAATAATGTGCATATGCTCCGCCAAGATGTTCACATCACGCATCGCTCTGCAGCGCGAGCAGGGAAAGTGTATTTCACAAACTGAAGTGAAATATCCATAAAACAAAAAGCAATGATCTATTGGTGTTCTACAGATAAGGAGAGCAAAAACAACACTAGGGGCCTCATGTATGAAAACTGTGAAGGTCTAAGACTTTCTTTGTTGCCCATAGCAACCAATCAGAGCTCATACAACCCACCCAAATCAGATCCCAAAAAAACCAATCAGGGCTCATAGCAACAAATCAAAGCTCATAGCTGCGTATCAAAGCTCATAGCAACCAATTGGAGCCCATAGCAACCAATCAGAGCCTATATCAACCAATCAGAGCACAAAGCAACCAATTGGCGCCCATAGCAACCAATCAGAGCCCATAGCAACCAATCAGAGCCCATAGCAACCAATCAGAGCTTATAGCATAGAATTCAAAGCTCACAGTAACCAATCAAGCTCAATAAACAACCAAGTCAGAGCCATAGCAATAAATCAGGAGCCATAGCTAAACCAATATGAAGCTCATAGCAACCAATCCAGAGCCCATAGCCACCAACCAAGAATAGAGCTCAAAATCAACCAATTAGATCTCAGGATTTCAATTTTCCAGAGCAGTATAAGAAATAAAAGCTGAGCACTGATTGGTTTGCTAAGATCTCTGTATTTGTTGCTATTAGTTCTATTGGTGCATATGGCTCTGATTGGTTGCTATATCAATAGCATAGCTTTCATTTGTTATTCTGCTCTGAAAAAATGAAAGCTGAGCTCTGATTGGATGCTATGGGCTCTGATTGCTAAGGGCTCTGGTTGCTATGGGCTCTGATTGGTTGATGTGAGTTCTGAATGGTTGCTATGGGTTCTGATTGGTTGCTATGGGCTCTGATTGGTTGCTATGGGTTCTGATTGGTTGATATGAGTTCTGATTAGTTGCTATTGGCTCTGATTGGCTGCTATGAGCTCTGATTGGTTGCTTTCGCCAACAAAGAAAGTCATACACCTAGACAGTTTTCATACATGAGGCCCTAGGTGTAATCTATGTCATTATCATTCAAAACTTAAAGGGGTTGTCCATTAATAAAAACAATATTGCAGAAATCACACATTTCTCTTTAGCTTATTTATGGAATTTTTTTAACATCTTGAAGTGGAATATTCATAAAAAAACAAACAAAGGAAACCAAATATAACATTAGGGGTCATTCATGTTATTATCATTGATAATATCCGTAAAAAAAAAAAACCCACAAAAAAAACGGTGTTCTCCATGAGACCAAAAAGAAGAATAGGTGTCATCTGTGTTATTATTTTTTAAAGGGGTTGTCCATAAAAAAAAATATTGTATAAATCACACTTCACTTATAGATCATTTATGGATTTCTTTTTAACACACTGGAGTGGAATATCCATAAAACACAAAAAAACACCCAATAATCTAGTGTTGTTTTACTTGTAAGGATATGTTCACATGGTGTATTGTGGCACGTACAGACCGCCGCAAAACGCTGGGTGGTTTTTGAAGCACGTGGCTGATTTAGTGCGTACTCCCAAAGCATGGGGGGGGGGGGTGGTGTCAGTCCCATTGACAAGCATTGTCAGTGGTGCGTAAGCGCCGCTAACAATTCACATGTCACTCCTCTCTTCCATGCGTAACAATTGGAGGATCTGAATTATACGCCCTAGGAGACGACGCCTAAATTCCAATGTTCTACCAATGAGAGCTATGAAATAGACGTAATTGGATGCGCACATTTAGTGCGCAATACGCTGCAAAATAAGCCGTCTGAACATACCCTAAGGAGACCAAAAATAACATTAGGTCTCATCTATGTTATTTATATATATGGATATATTCCAAATATCCAAAAACAAACAAACAAAAAATAATAATTATCTACTGGTGTTTTACATGTAAGGAAACAAAAAGTATCATTAGGTGTCATCTATGTTATCATTTAAAGGGTTTGTCCATAAAAAAAAAAATTAGTTGAAATCACACATCAATCTACAGCTCATTTATGGAATAGCCATAAAAACGAAAAATAAAAAATAATTAAAAACAATTACCATATATACTCGAGTATAAGCCGACCCGAATATAAGCCGAGGCACCTAATTTTATCACAATAAAACTGGGAAAACGCATTGACTCAAGTTTAAGCCTAGGGAGAAAAATGCAGCTGCTACTGGTAAATTTCAAAAATAAAATGGAAACAATAAAATAACATAGGTCAGATATATGCAGTTTAATGTACCCCATAGGGCAGTTATAGGCATTTTAATGTCCCCGTAGGCATGTTTATAGCCCCCAATAGGCAGGTATATGTCTCCCATAGAGTAGGGTATAGGCAGGATATATGTCTCCCTTAGGCAGTATATGTCTCCCATAGGCAGGTACGTCAGGTACTTCTCCCCCATAGGCCATGTTATTAGGCAGGTATATGTCCCGCATAGGCAGGTATAGGCAGTTTAGTGTCCCACATAAGCAGGTATAAGCCCCGCACAGGCAGGTATAGGCAGGTATTTGTCTCCCATAGGCAGGTATATGTCTCCCATAGGCAGTAAAATGTCCCCTATAGGCAGGTAAACAGTGTCCCCCATAGCAGGATAGGCCAAGTATATTTCCCCCATAGCTAGTATAGGATGGTTTTGTTTATTTTCTATTTTTTTTAATTTGTTTAAAAATGTCTTATTTATTTTCTTTTTATTTTTTTTTCTTAACTCCAATTATGGTACAAGACTATGTGATCACTTGATTGTATAAAACATAACAATACCTGACTCGTTTGCCATGCATTATACTGTATGTGACAGGCAGTCTATCTAATAGGTTTCTTTACATGGCAGACCTTGCCATTATTTGACCACAGGCTGCCCTGGCAGCCATTAACAGCCTACGATTAGATTGTCTGGGCGGCCATGGGTGAAGAGGGTGCCCTCTTCCTCTGTCAACCACCTAGATGACATGCCTGCTATTGACTGCAGCGAGTAGGGGGTTTAACTGGAGGCTGCAGTGGAAGCTTGGCTGTAGATTGCAGCTGGCTCCTGCTGCAGATGGTGTCGGCACAGACTCTGCTGCTGTAGTGTACAGAAGATGGTGGTAAAATACACTCTAAAGATTAAATAATGTCTACTGATAATTTCACTATTTTCTGCTTTAAATGTACTATAAGTGTGTTTATGTCTGCAAAAGTTGTATAGTCATGCTGCCTTGCAAAAATGAAACCTGTCTCTGCCACTCAAGAGCTAATGGCAGGAATCACCACGACAACACAAGGGAGGGGGATAGTGGTAGGTTATACAGTATAAGCTAGGTAAATTTAATGTTCTGGGTCTCTCCATTGGAGTGCTCTTCACTGATTTTCACCTTTGGGTTATCAGTGTCATCATCATCATGATCTGCAAGCTGTCAGAGGTGCAATCCATCATGTCACCCTGATATAGATAATGAAGCCCCTGGGCTTAGGGTGCAGCTCTAAACCTTTTATTCCCCTGGCCACATGGGAATGGAGTTAGAGAGAGGAAAAGCCAAATTCAACAGAGAAGGTCTCAGCTGGGCTAAAGAAGACTACGGATTCTCGAGACTCCATGAGGTAATACTAGTCCCACCAGACCTCACACCTTTTGGGACCCAGTTAAGCCTCTGGCCAGGCCCAATGCCCCCAACTTGGTGAAGAAATCCCAGATTGTAGTTCTGGAAGGCATTTATGCGAGAGACTTTAACTTGTGAGGATCACTGCTCCTGTCATTAGTCTACTGAGTGGCTTGGGCTGGCTGTGAGGATGTAACTTGCATGTGCTTAACATCCTACCAGTTAAAGTAAAAGAGGCCTCTGCTGGCATTTGATTTCAAAAGTTAACCCTTTGACTCACTAAACACCGAGGGCACCTCATTCACCACCTACCACAGGCAGTTGTGGGAGAGACCACCTACCGAGTGTGCCCCAGGGGAAACAACTACAACCACCATCATCCTCAGTGTAGACCCCCTCTTCACTGGTGCCGGGTGCTAGTGAAGCATGAGAGGTGCGGTTGACGCCATGACCAGAGGCAAAGCCTCTTTGATGGGCTACCTCTGCTTCCAGCCAGCCCTCTCCTCTGCTCTCCCTGCACTCCGGTTCATCTTCCACACCATCTGAGTGCCTGGGAGGCCTGCCAGTTCTCCTATCGTCAGGGAGAGTTGGTAGTTGTAGCCCACCAGCAGCAAGACACCCTGGGTAGACCACCCCCACACTTGCCCTTTCTCGCTATCCCAATAGTTCAGGACATCCCAAACTTGAATGTTTTTACTCTGACCTTAATGACTAAACTTAGCCCTTATCCTGAAAGTAACATAACCCTATCCCTGAATTGGAGTTAAGGTTAAAGGAGTTTTGCCATGATTTAATGTTGACGTGGGATCCTCCAAAATGGGTATTTAATCACTTCTAAATATATGTGATTTAAAAAAGTGAAGCCTCTGAGAGCTGCAGCCTGACTTAGATGCCCTTAGCTTCCTGACTGTTTACATTAGCTCCGACCAGGAGCTGATCTGGCAAGCTCCAGGCCATGCTTGTGTTGTTTGCATTTCTTATCTGATGTCAGGACACAGGAACGAGCAATAAACGGAGGGGGAGGAAAAAGCAGTGTTGCTGGGCATATGCACTAGTTTTCTTTCTGTGTCACAGCCTGTGTCTGCTGTATAGAGAATCCACTGGTTGTAATGTAATTATCTGAGTAAACATACAGATGTTCCCTGCTCAGCCCACCCCACCCTCCCGTCTGTAGTCAGTGAACTCTGCCTGCTCGGAGCTTATCTTTACTCCTGAGCAGATAAAAGGGAGAAAACAAAACCCGTAGAGTTTGTGCACAATACAGTTATCCTCTGTGGTTTAGCCAAAAAATTTTTTGCTCAACTACAGAGAAAGAGACTGAATATCAGCCTCGAGAGAAATTCATGGGGGGTGGTGCGATGACATCACAGAGGAGGTATTGTTTTTTTTAAACACAGAAACACAACGCCCCTTTTTCAAGGCTCAAGAGGGGAGTATCAGCCTGTTAGGTGAGGAAATCACTTCTTGGCAAAACCCCTTTAAGTTTTTTTTTCTTACTAGTTTTGAATGGATTAACATACCTATTTCCCAGGGCTTCCGGTCCCATGGTGCTGTTGGTCTGACCTCTCTTCTGGCCCAATACCACAATGGAGTTACCTATCTGATGTTGGATCAGAAGTGAAGTCAGACAAAAGTGACGTTGGAAGCTCAAAGGAACAGGTAAGTTACCCCATTGAAAACCAGTAGAATTTAGGGTTCGAATTATGGTTAATTTTTTGGCAAATATCCCCAAAAATCCATTTAGGTCAACCCAAACTTAAACGTTTTGATCTATGTTGACCCCAATCGATTTTTGATGATACTGAATTTGACCAGAATCTGAAGCACAATACTGCCTGTAACTTTGTGTATTTCTCTATGTTCGGGGACAGAAAGTAGCTATCTGACATTGATCATTGTAAGCCATGTTAGATCTCATGGGGCTACATGTTCTGTCACATGTTCAACTAAATTTTCTCTCCAGCCTTTCCTTTCACTGGCCAGGAAACTCTCATCTTCATGTCCCCTTAATCGACAGAGACATACAGGGTTAAGATAATACCCAGTGAATATGAAAAAACCCCAGGATTTTTAGGTGACCAACCTGCACCTTAAAGGGTTTGTTATCTCAGACATTTATGGCATGTCAACAGGATACATTGCAAACGTCTGTCAGGTGCATGTCCTACCTGTGGGACCCACATCTATCTTGAGAATGGAGGTTACCCTTACCCCCTACCCTAGCTTGCGTCAAGGTTGCACAGAATGGAGAGATGGCCATGCATGCACAGCTCTTTTCATTCATTTCAATGGGATGCACATCTGAGCAAACCAACGTATGTGCAGCCACCTTGTTACATCCGTGCCTGTTTGGGCTTCTGCGCCATCCTCTGTCCATAAAGTACAGTGGAGGATGAGCTATTGACCATGATTTTGTATTTTATTGTATTTTGTCTTGCACTGGTCTGAACACTGCTCTATCTTACTTCTTGCTTCAGTAACTGAATTCCGCCGCACCTTGGGCTGTAGATGGTTAAAGCTAATTGTGATTGACACTTCTTTCACCACTCACTTTCCTTCTTTACCAGTCTATTATCTGTTTGGTCTGGATATCGGAAGGCTGGTCCCATCATGTCCTTGACTAGGACTCTGACATCCCATAAGATAAGCATTAGCCCTCTATCCAGTGCTTGCTGTAGGACTTCTGTGGATTTAGTTACTGTTTACTTTTGATGGCTACTTTTGGATTCCTGACCTCTTGCTTGCCCTCCTGACCCCTGCTGATTTTGTACTGCTTCTGCCCACTTGGTTCCTGACCCTTTTCTGTACCACTATTCTTCTGTGTTTGTCTTGTTGGGTGTCTATGTATCCTTTAGAGTAAGCAGGGAACTTCATCCAGTTGTCGCCAACCACTCAGGCTTGGACTGGCAAGTAGGTAGGGACAACTGGTGGGGGGACTTGTTTTAGGGTTCACTGTCTGGTCACCCCTACCTATTCACCCTGGTTGTCCGTTCCTAACACACCATTCTTGAGACAAAAATAAGTTTTCCCAAAGGGGTGGGGCATCCAACTAAATTCACGCTCTGGGGGGAGCATTAGAACGATTCTGATGTTTTTGGGGGGACGGGTCAATTGGAAATTTTAAGGGGAAAAAAAAAAAAAAAAAATCAAAAGTCGGGTTTCATCATTACATTCCCTTATTAAGCCCCACAGATAGTTTTTTTAAACTTTTTTTAACTGCTACACACCCTTTTATCAAACTATCAGATATCTCTCATACAGTTTTCCCCTTGAGACAGATCAGTGTCGCTAAAAGCAAAAGATTAAAGGCCCTTTCCCCTCCCCCCAGATAAAACAAAAGGAGATTTTTGGGAAATTTTTTTGGGTTTTTTTTTCCATATCACCCAAAATTCTTCTTAGAACATGAAAAATTATAACTTGTCTCTTACCCCGACCAAAAATTTAACCAACCCATTAGTGAAAAGAATATTCATGTGTTTAAAAAACGCTTTTTGGGAAGGGTAATTTACTTAAATTAAGGCAGATCTATGCCCCAAAAACTGAAGGAGGGGTCGTATTTCTCGTACTCCGGCTGTCAACAGCTGTAAAAAACAATATTATTCGGAAAAGGGCCCTTTAAATTTTGGATAAAGGGGGTGGAACAAAGATAATTTCCACACCTGATTTAATCATCTTGACACAACCATCAGATATTTACAGCATATTTAAGACAGGAATACCCCTTTAACCCTTAAATTGAAGAAAAAAAGACGGGGGGATTTAAAAATTTGAAAAATTTGATATATGAGATGGGGAAAGTAGCTTTTTTCTCCCCTTCTTTAAAACAGCCGGTTTTATCCCAACCCTAAAAAAGATTGTGGCTCATCTCAACTAAAGGTTCAACTTTTAAAAAAACCCCAAAATTTTATAAACAGATTTTTGGATTTTGAAATCCCAGTTGATAAACGGGTTTAAATTCCCCAGGGTGGTTAGGATACTGGGGATTCAGGGCTATGGAAAAAGCCTTTGGGGAAATTTTCACATGGGGGCTTTGGGGCGCGTACTTACGCGACGCGAACGCGGGGGTTTTTTTTAGAAGTAGGGTGCTGGCCACCCGAAATACTTAAAAGCACAGGGGGGGTGGGGCCTCCGGCTGGCCCTTTCACTTCATTGTCCATGGCGTAAGTCCCACAAAAATTTTAAAAAGTCGGGGGGGGAGACGGACGCATTGTACACCGGGGGAGACGGAAAAATTTCAAAACCCCTCTTAGAAAAAGCTTTTAAATTACTGTAATTGACAAAGGCATGGATGAATGAAAGAAAACGCCCTTGAACCCGGGAACAATCCCCAAGAAATACCATTTTTCTAACAACAAGCTTCCTCTAAATCTGTCCCAAAAACCTTTCCCCCAAATTTTTTCCCCCTGACCCTAACACCAGACCCCACTAGCTCTAAAATATCTTTGAAGGTGTCCCTAACTAGGTCCCTCACTATGTTGACCAAACATCACACACTTACCAAAAAGAACTAAGGCCAAGAACACACTGATAATACTGACACAGGGCAGAACTAAAGGAACCAGAAAAATAAGGACAAACAGGGCTATACTTAACTGAAAAAAAAAAAACTAAACCAGAACGGGACACACCATAGGACTAACTACATAAGATACTAGAAACAGAATGCAAGCAGATCACAAGACTCAAGCTCTCAGCTAACAGAATACTCTGCACCAGCTACCTAATGAAGCTCAGCTTTATAGAGTCCCTAGGGATTTAACCATTTTTTAAATAATCGACTCCACTTGCCGAATTTGGGCAACTGAAAACTCTGGTCAAAGGACAAAGCTGCCATTTGTAACACTAGCAATGAAAATAACACTGAAAAAGCTACCCCTTTTTTTTAAACACACCCAACAAAGTTCCCCAATACAAAATATCTCTTTGTTTTTTTCACAAATAAAATATTTATAAAGGAACCATCCCGGGCTTAAAATTGTATGAAAATTTTTTTTCCACTGCAAACCGAACAAAAAAATGTTTATTTGTGGGTAAATTTTAAATTTTATTTTCCCTATAACATTTTTAAACCAGGACCATATAGAAAATTTTAAACAGTCCTGCTTTCCCTACACACAAAGAGAGATTAGTAGCTCTTACTATATACTTTTTGTATGGGGGGGGTTTTGGGGGAAACAGGGAAACCCTAGGTTTTTTTTGGGTGGGAGATAGGGGGAGGAGGGCAACCGATTCCTCCCCTGATTTTGGGCAGGGACATTGGGACTTACAGACTATCCCTATGAAAACACAATAAAAAATTTATATCACCTAGGAACCCCTAAAAAAAACCCTCAAAGAGGACAAAAGAATTTTTGGAACAGCAATTTTTTGCTAATATGAAATATCTGAAAAAATTTTGGGTTCTTAGGGCGACCTGTATGGGGCGGGCTTTTCCCTGTTTTCCCGTATACGCGGGCCCCAAATGTGCCCAATCCGCTGTCGGACGCTTTTTAAATTTCGAAATTTTGGTGCAAAGCTTCGCCACTTTTTAATGCGCCTCACATGAAGGCCGGCGTGGGCGTCAATGGGCCCTGCGTGGGGGTCAGTGGGCGTGCTGTGGGGGGCTTTTGGGCCCTGCTTGGGTTTGGGTGCTGGGGGGACGCACCCCTTCGAAAAACTCCGACGCATGAGGAAAAGCCGGCGGCAAAATGAGGCGCATTTTTCAGCTCCGACAGGGGAAAACTTTGCATAAAGCGGTCCCGGGGCCTGGCCGGAGGAGGTGCAGGGGAACTAGAGCAAAATTTTAAAAGGGGCAAAAGGGCTCTGGTTTTTACCCGTTACAACAATACACTAATACAAAAGAGTTGTCTATAAAATTAATTCATTAATAAAGATAAATATCAAAGTTGTCTAAAAACTATTAAATGTATTGAAAAAGTGGATCATTTAAAATTAAATGAAATATATATAAGATCTCAAAAGAAAGAACTATCAGCTCTAAAAGGTCTTCAAAATACGGAGAAACTAATTTTACATTAAATAAGCCGCTGATGAGGTTGTACTGATGTTAATTTTTGTTTTTTTTAATACCAAAAATTGAAGATGTATTTTTGCTTCTTTCACCTTTTATTCTATTTAGTATATACAGCAAGAGCAAGCACAGCACAGGTCTTGCTGGGACCTGTAGTCCTCCAAGAAGGATTTCTATGTTCACACTTCTTATTTCGGTTCGTATTTACAGACGCATTTACGTCCACAAATACATCACCAAATACACCTAAAATAATGCACAATTAGCTTAGAATTGATGCCAATGGAAAATCCGGATGTATTTGCGGCCGTATTTACGGACGTATTTACGGCCGCAAATACATCCGGATTTTCCATTGGCATCAATTCTAAGCTAATTGTGCATTATTTTAGGTGTATTTGGTGATGTATTTGCGGACGTAAATACGTCCATAAATACGACCCGAACTAAGCCCTGGGAACATATACATATACATATACAGCTGTGCTGGCTCTTGCTGTATATACTAAATAGACTAAAAGGTGAAAGAAGCAAAAATACATTTTTTCGCATCACTAACATGCTTAATGATTATTCGCTGATTTCCAGCCTGTCTCTAAACTTAATACATGTTAGGCGGATTTCTTATGCGCCTAAGTTCCACACAGGAGCACCCTACAATGCACAATAATAATAGTATAGAAATACACAATCGCAGGTCAATCACTCTTAACCTGCAAAAATGACATATGCTTCTATAGCAACACAAAACGGACTAATACTACACAATAATAGTATAAATATACCAAATAACAAGGCAATCACTGTTAGTCCACAATAATAACATATACTTCCGACGCGTTTCTCCCACCTATCATGTGGGTCCATCAGGGAGCAAAAAGTGCAAAAGGAAGGCCTATGAGTGAAATATAAACAACAAATGTACAAATTGCTTACGTCCAGTGTCGGACTGGGGTGCCAAAGGCCCACAAGTGGAGTTGATTCTAGAGGCCCACCAGTTGAGCTCTTTCTGGGTCCACCGGTAGAGTTTATTTTAGGGGCCCATCCTACAGCTACTGTAAATGACTGTAGATGCCTCCTAAACTCTGCCTCTTGCTTTTTTCTCTCTTTCTCTGCTTTTTTGCCTCCTCTGAGGATGAATATGCAGTTAAAAAAACATCTCCAGGTTTTCCATGCTATGGGGCCCACCGGGGGGTTTCCCCTATTCCCCTGTGGGCCAGTCCGAGCCTGCTTACGTCCCTTAATTATGCAAGTAGATACAATAGGTCCTTAGCTGCTCAAAATGATGGCCACAAGATGAAGTTAAGTAGCAGCTGCGGGTTAAGAGTGATTGACCTGCGATTGTGTATTTCTATTATTTCTATACTATTATTATTGTGCATTGTAGGGTGCTCCTGTGCGGGGTCGCCCCTTTAGTTCTTTCTAGTAGGCTCTTATGGGACCTTATTTGGTATCCCTTTTTAAAGTATATTAATAAAAGTTACATTTTAGATATCTATCTGTACCCATAGTCCTATAAATGACCAAGCACAATAACAACTATTGATCCAGTCTGGAGGAGACAAGCCAAAGAGAGAGCGCTGCCCCAAAACTTGAAGTATCATTGGACCTTTCATCTCCTCCCTACCACCTAACCTTGACCAATATAATGAAGGATAAGTGTAAACTTTAAGCAACCCCCATTGTGGCCAGACTGGTGGTAATTAAAGTTTCCAGGTCCGGCAGTAAAGATTTACCCACCGCTATGAAACCATGAGGCTGGCAGAGCTTGGATAATATAAAGAAATATGAGGATCGGTCCCAGATTTCCTAAAATTATCTTTTAGATTTTAGAACCTCGGAGAACTGTAAATCGTGAAGTATAATAACAAAGCCTTCATGATATCATCTGTACAGTCTATTTTGGTTCTCTCTGTTTGGCTTGTCATCTGTTGCTGTTTCACACGGCCTTGAGCTTATAAAACTTTGCTAAATACTTTGTAAAATATCACAGGAAATTTGCTTTCTTTACATTCTAAAAATACAAAGTTTCATAAGTTGTTGAAAATGTAAGAAATTACTATTTTCTGTTACTTTATAGAAACTTTTCTTCCATTATAAGGACTGGACTTTAAACTACTTATATTTGTTATTCACAGGATAGGTGATAAATGACTGATCCATGGTGGTCTGACCCCTGGGACCCCCGCTGATCCCGAGGACAGGGATCCTGAAACACCCGTATGACCCTCAATTCACTAAATGACTGACAAAGATATCTGGGCGCAACACTCGGATACCAATCTTACTTTTATGATTTTTCTCACTTAGCCAGGCCCCAACTGACCTCACTTTTATGACATGGAGGGAGCTTCTGTAGTAAAAATTGTTAAAAAAAAAAAATAATCTTCCTGTCATTGACAGAAAGGTGTCTGTATACACAGGGAATGCTGAGTATAAAGCAGTGTTATAAACAATATTAAGCAAGTGGTTTTTATGTTATGGATAGTCAGAGCCAATGTGAAATTTTGGCTACCTGAACTCAGCATTAGGGGCCACATGTATGAACCTGTTTAGGTCTAAAACTCACTTTTTTGCCCAAAGTAACCTATGAGTTTGATGCATACAGCTTTAATATTGAGTTCAATATATAACCTGTATTCAGAAAGCTCCCTCTAGTGGCAGAACCAGAATTACATTTTTTCACTCTATAATTTAGCAGGAGAAGTGGAGTTATGTCTCAGAAAATGTAACTATGAATTGTATCAGTAGTGTAAAAATTAACTATGAATTGTATCATAAAAACAGAAATAACAGTTCAGGTGTGAACCAGCACTAAAGACATTTTGAATGAAAATATATATAGCTCATCAAACCACAGGTAGTCATTTTTTCCCCTGCCTGAAACAGCTGATCACAAGGAACACTAGACTTTAGTCATATGTTTAACTAATATAAAATTATTATATAATATATATTATATTCCCCATTTATTTTGCCTGAAAACAAGACTCCATACATCACTGGGTGTCTTCAATGTGAATCAGCATTTCCTAAATTAAATGTAGATATGGTAGATTTCAAGGAGGACATATAAGCTATCGTGCTTTGTGTGCTTTTAAAGATAAATATACATACAAAGTACAAAGTTATAAGAGTAAAATAATATATATATATATATCTTAAAGAGCACACACATATATCTTGATTTCTACCATATCTACATATATATTTTTTTTCTATAACAGAGGATACATAAGACACACAATTTTTGCAAATGAATGAAAATCTAAAAAAAAATCAACTATATATTGGTTTTTTTCATTTTTTTTCTATCACAGAGAGTCAGCACCATACAAAATTATAAAAAATATAAATATACATGTCTACCTATCTATCTATCTATCTATCTATCTATCTATCTATCTATCTATCTATCTATCATCTATCTATCTATCTCCTATCTATCTATCCCATATCTATATATCCAGTATCTCATCATAGTCATGCTACCTCACATTTTTGTAATATTGTATTCTATATTTCTAGACACACTGACGATATAACACTATGATGCATAAGCTAGTTGTGCACTAGCTTTATAACTGTTAATTTGGACCCTTCTATCTCAATACTATCTATCTATCATCTATCTATCTATCTCATATCTTCTATCTATCTATCTATTACCCCCTATCTATCTACATCTATCTATCTATCTATTATCAAAACCAGTACTCCAAAAGTCATGACCCCCCACATTTTGTAAAAATTTGTATTATATTTTTTCGAACAAACTGACGATATAACACTTTGATGCAATGTAAGGTAGTTGGTGCACAGCTTGTATAACTGTGTAAATTTGGTACCCTTCAATTAACTCAACATACAGCCATCAATGTCTAAACCGCTGGCAACAAAAGTAAGTACACTCCTAAGTGGCAACAAAAGTAAGTACACCCTTAAGTGAAAATGGAGAAATTGTGCCCAAAGTGTCAGTATTTTGTGTGGCCGCCATTATTTATCAGCACTGCCTTAACCCTCTTGGGCATGGAGGTTGCTAGAGCTTCACAGGCTGCAGCCACTGGAATCCTCTTCCCTCTTGCATGACGACATCACTGAGCTGGTGGATGTTAGAGACCTTACGCTCCTCCAACTTCTGTTTGAGGAGGCCCCACAGATGCTCAATAGGGTTTAGACCTGGAGACATGCTTGACCAGTCCAGCACCTTCACCCTCATTCTCTTTATCAAGGCAGTGGTTGTCTTGGAGGTGTTTGGGGTCGTTATCATGTTGGATACTGCCCTGCGGCCCCGAAGGGAGGGGGTCATGCTCGGCTTCAGGGTGTCACAGTACATGTTGGCATTCATGGTTCCCTCAATGAACTGTAGCTCCCCACAGCCGGCAGCACTCATGCAGCCCCAAACCACGACACTCCCACTACCATGCCTGATTGTAGGCAAGTCACTCTTGTCTTTGTACTCCTCACCTAGTTGCATACTACATTGCTGAGGTCAGCTCTGGACCCAATAATTCTTACTGCCATACCCAAAGTCAGAAAATAGTTTTCCCCTAACATGAGGCAATTGGAAACTGCCTCAAATAGGGGATAATTTGCCTTCTTTTGGATTAGTTCTGCAGGATCATACACTGAACTTGATGAACCAATGTAATTTTTCACCTGAATAGACGATGTTACTATTGTGCAAAAATCATTGAGAATGCAGTATAAGCCTCTTGATCTATGGCTCGCTGTGAAACTGACGACATTGTCCCTCCTCCAAGTTTATAACTCTCCTTATATCAGCTGTGTTTGATATGCATTGACTTTTAATTTACTTACCTGTAAATGCCATGTCTGATAACCGCTGCTTGGATTATTATCGGCTTCTGGAGAGGATGAGATGTAACATTGCACAGCTGCTACAGATTTGCAGCCGGTCTGTCTTGACCAAGATAAGCACCGGAATCTTCTCAGCCTGTGAACGTCTTCTAGATTGTAACTGAGGCTTTTCTAGCCAAGACATCTAAGTTGTAAATTACACATACAGCATATTGCTAACAATGGGAAGCAAGAGGTTGTTTTATTAATCCTGCAGCACGACATCAAGGTCAATAACTTGTCATGTTTCATGTATCAGATAGTGACACATTACAATCATAGGTACAAAATAAGATTCTGGAAATAGTACATTGTTCATCTGACACCACTGGACTCATTGTGTCCACATCAAAGAGAAAATAGTCAATATATTCTAATCACTATATTAAGGCCCTCATGTACAAGAATATAACCACTATAATACTGCTGCCTGTGTACAAGAATATAACTACTATAATACTGCCCCCTATGTACAAGAATATAACTACTATAATACTGCCTCCTATGTACAAGAATATAACTACTATAACACTGCTCCCTATGTACAAGAATATAACTACTATAATACTGCCCCTATAACAAGAATATAACTACTATAATACTGCCCCCTATGTACAAGAATATACTACTATAATACTGCTCCTATGTACAAGAAAATAACTACTATAATACTGCTCCTATGTACAAGAATATAACTACTATAATACTGCCTCCTATATACAAGAATATAACTACTATAATACTGCCCCCATTGTTCAGGAATATAACAACTATAATACCGCTCCTATGTACAAGAATATAACTACTATAATACTGCCCCCTATGTACAAGAATATAACTACTATAATACTGCCACCTATGCACAAGAATATAACTACTATAATACTGCCCCTATGTACAAGAATATAACTACTATAATACTGCCCACTATGTACAAGAAAATAACGACTATAATACTGCCCACTATGTACAAGAATAAAAACTATAATACTGCTCCCTATGTACAGAAATATAACTACTAATACTACCCCCTATGTACAAGAATATAACTACTAAATACTACCCCCTATGTACAAGAATATAACACTATAATACTGCCTCTATGTACAAGAATATAACTACTATAATACTGTCCCTATGTACAACAATATAGCTTCTATAATACTGCCCCCTATGTACAAGAATATAGCTTCTATAATACTGCCCCCTATGTACAATAATATAAGTACTATAATACTGCACCCTATGTACAAGAAAATAACTACTATAATACTGCCTCATATGTACAAGAATATAAATACTATAATACTGCCCCTATGTACAAGAATATAACTACTATAATACCGCCCCCTATGTTCAAGAATATAACTACTATAATACTGCCTCCTATGTACAAGAATATAACTACTATAATACTGCTCCTATGTACAAGAATATAACTACTATAATACTGTCCCCTATGTCCAAGAATATCACTACTATAATACTGCCACCTATGTCCAAGAATATAACTACTATAATACTGCCCCTATGTACAAGAATATAACTACTATAATACTGCCTCCTATGTACAAGAATATAACTACTATAATAATGCCTCTATGTACAAGAATATAACTACTATAATACTGCCTCTATGTACAAGAATATAACTACTATAATACTGCTCCTATGTACAAGACTATAACTACTATAATACTGTCCCTATGTACAAGAATATAACTACTATAATACTGCTCCCTATGTATAAGAATATAACTACTATAATACTGTCCCTATGTACAAGAATATAACTACTATAATACTGCCCCTATGTACAAGAATATAACTACTATAATACTGCCCCTATATACAAGAATATAACTACTATAATACTACCTGCTATGTAGAAGAATATAACTACTATAATACTGCTCCCTATGTACAAGAATATAACTACTATAATACTGCTCCCTATGTACAAGAATATAACTACTATAACACTGCGCCTATGTACAAGAATAAAACTACTACAATACTGCTCCTATGTACATGAATATAAATAATATAATGCTGCTCTCTTATTTGGAGAGTATAAGACTTGAGTTTATGTGAACAGATTATTCTGCAGTAATTGTAACAATGGGAATATACACTCACCGGCCACTTTATTAGGTACACCATGCTAGTAACGGGTTGGACCCCCTTTTGCCTTCAGAACTGCCTCAATTCTTCGTGGCATAGATTCAACAAGGTGCTGGAAGCATTCCTCAGAGATTTTGGTCCATATTGACATGATGGCATCACACAGTTGCCGCAGATTTGTCGGCTGCACATCCATGATGAGAATCTCCCGTTCACCACATCCCAAAGATGCTCTATTGGATTGAGATCGGGATGACTGTGGAGGCCATTTGAGTACAGTGAACTCATTGTCAATGTTCAAGAAACCAGTCTGAGATGATTCCAGCTTTATGACATGGCGCATTATCCTGCTGAAAGTAGCCATCAGATGTTGGGTACATTGTGGTCATAAAGGGATGGACATGGTCAGCAACAATACTCAGGTAGGCTGTGGCATTGCAACAATGCTCAATTGGTACCAAGGGGCCCAAAGAGTGCCAAGAAAATTTTCCCCACACCATGACACCACCACCACCAGCCTGAACCGTTGATACAAGGCAGGATGGATCCATGCTTTCATGTTGTTGACGCCAAATTCTGACCCTAGAAATCGAGACTCATCAGACCAGGCAACGTTTTTCCAATCTTCTACTGTCCATTTCGATGAGCTTGGGCAAATTGGAGCCTCAGTTTCCTGTTCTTAGCTGAAAGGAGTGGCACCCGGTGTGGTCTTCTGCTGCTGTAGCCCATCTGCCTCAAAGTTGGGCCGTACTGTGCGTTCAGAGATGCTCTTCTGCCTACCTTGGTTGTAACGGGTGGCTATTTGAGTCACTGTTGCCTTTCTATCAGCTCGAACCAGTCTGCCCATTCTCCTTTGACCTCTGGCATCAACAAGGCATTTCCGCCCACAGGACTGCCCGCTCACTGGATGTTTTTTCTTTTTCGGACCATTCTCTGTAAACCATAGAGATGGTTGTGCGTGAAAATCCCAGGAGATCAGCAGTTTCTGAAATACTCAGACCAGCCCTTCTGGCACCAACAACCATGCCACGTTCAAAGGCACTCAAATCACCTTTCTTCCCCATACTGATGCTCGGTTTGAACTGCAGGAGATTGTCTTGACCATGTCTACATGCCTAAATGCACTGAGTTGCCGCCATGTGATTGGCTGATTAGAAATTAAGTGTTAACGAGCAGTTGGACAGGTGTACCTAATAAAGTGGCCGGTGAGTGTAGTCATATGAAGTGTTAATATTTGTAGTTAGTAGAAAATTGCACAATGACTATGTCTGTATTTTAATATATGCAAACTTTTGCAGTCTCGTATCGGCATCACCTGGTCACGTGCGATAATTTATTTCTCGTGTCTTATGACATTTTACCTACATAATTGAGATCTAGAAAATCCCATTTGTTCCATCACCCTGTAACCACAACACATGATTTTTTCACAGAATGACTGATTTCCTGGAAATTTTGTCTTGTCTTATTTGTTCTGGTGAATAATAAAGAAGATCATTGTCAGTGGTTGTTTTTTTATTTTTTTATCTGTAGGTTAAATTGTGTAGTACAGAAAAGGGCTATTCAATTGACAAATTCACAACACAGAAGAGAAATTTACCCAGTTAAACTCCTAACACTTAACCTTTAATAAATACCAATAAAAAACTATTCCTATATTCCTATATCCACCCACAGAAGCCTACCAAAAAAACCAAAACAAAACCTACCCCCCAAAAAAACAAAACAAAAACACCACACAATATAAATTTGGAGCACCCGCCCAAAACACAGAAATTATCTGTGTTTTGGATGATAACAGTATACCCTTTCTAAGAGCATAGGAACAGAAATATATATGAGATATCTGGATGTTATTTAGATGATAGAGAGACATCAGTTGGGGTCGCCCTTATCGGGGCGGGTGCTCCAAATATATATTGTGGTTTTTTTTGGGATTTTTTTTTGGTAGGATTCTGTGGGTGGATATAGGAATATAGGAATAGTTTTTATTGGTATTTATTAAAGGTTAAGTTTTAGGACCCCAATATAAAATATAACTTTTAATATATCATATTAAAAACATCACAAAAAAAACCCCCTCAATCCAAAAAACTCTAGAGATAGATACAAACAATACAAACAATACACACATATACTACCATATAATACCATCCACTTAGGGTATAAAGAAACACTAGTGAGGGATATCTTTACTCACGGTACCGATGCTTCATGAATCCCAGCTGGTTATACACACGAGAAGATTATCCCATTCCACATAGGCAAGAAGAGAAAATAAAATCCCTATAGTTGCCCTATTCTCAATCCTCTCAAAGATAATCTGGAGTGATCGCCCCGATAAGAGCGGCCCCAAGGACTCTAACCCTAGAAATGGCCTATATTTCCCTGTCAAAGGCTATTGGTAGGGTGAATGGATATGGTAGATATAACGAGAGACATATTACTCCCAAATTACTCCCGACACGTTTCCCCCATCAATCAGGTTCATCAGGGGAGACCAAAATACACGATGCTACGCCATGATAAGATATCCATTCACCCTACCAATAGCCTTTGACAGGGAAATATAGGCCATTTCTAGGGTTAGAGTCCTTGGGGCCGCTCTTATCGGGGCGATCACTCCAAATTATCTTTGAGAGGATTGAAAATAGGGCAACTATAGGGATTTTATTTTCTCTTCTTGCCTATGTGGAATGGGATAATCTTCTCGTGTGTATAACCAGCTGGGATTCATGAAGCATCGGTACCGTGAGTAAAGATATCCCTCACTAGTGTTTCTTTATACCCTAAGTGGATGGTATTATATGGTAGTATATGTGTGTATTGTTTGTATTGTTTGTATCTATCTCTAGAGTTTTTTGGATTGAGGGTTTTTTTTGTGATGTTTTTAATGATATATTAAGTTATATTTTATATTGGGGTTCTTTTGTTCAACTGTGACTTTTTTGCTACACCCTAATTCTATTGTTTATGAGTCAGTGAAGTTCAGTTTTAGGAGTTTAACTAGGTAAATCACTCTTCTGTGTTGTGAACTTGAAGTATTTATTGAGAGTTGTTACCGAATTATCTATTGGACAGGCCCTAGTCCGTACATATATTTTGTGTTGGGGCATTGATGGTATGTATAGGCTATTCAATTGACAGATAGATAAATAGATAGATTAGATAGATAGATATGAGATAATAGAAAGATATAGGTAGATGGATATATAGATAGATATGAGATAGATAGATAGAAATGGGATAGATAGATATATATGAGATAGATAGATAGAAATGGGATAGATAGATCGATAGATAGATAGATAGATAGATAGATAGATATGAGATAGATAGATAGATATGAGATAGATAGAAATGGGATAGATAGATCGATAGATAGATAGATAGATAGATATGAGATAGATAGATAGATAGATATGAGATAGATAGATATGAGATAGATAGAAATGGGATAGATAGATCGATAGATAGATAGATAGATATGAGATAGAAAGATCATTTTACCCGGATATGTGGAACCTTCCTGATAGACAGACTTGTAATAATAGATAGATAATACCAGATGTTCGGAGTCCTAGTACATGGGCAGAAGCATTTTGCACCATGCAGCTCTACTGATCTGTGCTGCTATCTAGAAGCACAATCTTCTATGGACTTTATAGAGAATAGTGATTCCTGCGCACACCCCTGCAATATAATGGATGATCTATAGAAGTAACTGGGGGTAGGATCTATTAGCACACGGCAGTGTGACATCTATATGACGGTGCCATGTGGGGACTACAGGTACCAGGTCACATCAACAGTGTAACCACCTGTACAATGTCACTGCTACAGTTTGGTGTGGTTAGTGGTATTGGGATAAGGTTACCCACAGTCTGACCAATGCTGCAGTCCTAGACTCACACCTGTATGCAGTCCTAGGCTCACACCTGTATGCAGTCACGGGCTAACACCTGTATCCGGTCCTGGGCTCACACCTGTATGCAGTCCTGGGCTCACACCTGTATGCAGTCCTAGGCTCACACCTGTATGCAGTCCTAGGCTCACACCTGTATGCAGTCCCAGGCTCACACCTGTATGTATTCTTGGGCTCACACCTGTATGCAGTTAAGGCCTCACCCCTGTATGCAGTCCTAGGCTCACACCTGTATGCAGTCCTGGTCTCACACCTATATGCAGTCCTGGTCTCACACCTGTATGCAGTCCCGGTCTCACACCTGTATGCAGCCCTAGGCTCACACCTGTATGCAGTCCTGAGGCTCACACCTATATGCATTCCTGGGCTCACACCTGCATGCAGCCCTGGGCTCACACCTGTATGCAGTCCTGGGCTCACACCTTTATGCAGTCCTGGGCTCACACCTATATGCGGTCCTGGGATCACACCTGTATGCGGTCCTGGGCTCACACCTGTATGCAGTCCTGAGCTCACACCGGTATGCAGTCCTAGGCTCACACCTGTATGCAGTCCTATGCTCACACCTGTATGCGGTCGTAGGTTCACACCTGTATGCAGTCCTGGGCTCACACCTTTATGCAGTCCGAGGCTCACAGCTGGATGCAGTCCAAGGCTCACACCTGTATGTAGTCCCAGGCTCACACCTGTATGCAGTCCAGGCTCACACCTGTATGCAGTCCTGGGCTCACACCTGTATGCAGTCCTGGGCTCACACCTGTATGCAGTCCTGGGCTCACACCTGTATGTAGTCACGGTGGCACACCTGTATGCAGTCCTGGGCTCACACCTGTATGCAGCCCTGGGCTCACACCTGTTTTCAGTCCTGAGGCTCACACCTGTATGCAGTCCTGGGCTCACACCTGTATGCAGTCCTGAGGCTCACACCTGTATGCCGTCCTGAGGCTCACACCTGTAAAGCAGTCCTAGGCTCACACCTGTATGCAGTCCTGGGCTCCACACCTGTATGCAGTCCTGGGCTCACACCTGTAATGCAGTCCTGGGCTCACACCTTATGCATCCTAGGCTCACACCTGTATGCAGTCCTGGGCTCACACCTGTATGCAGCCCTAGGCTCACACCTGTATGCAGTCCCGAGCTCACACCTGTTTGTAGTCCCGGGCTCACACGTGTATGCAGTCCTGAGGCTCACACCTGTATGCAGTCCTGTATGAATTCCTGGGCTCACACCTGCATGCAACCCTGGGGTCACACCTGTATGCAGTACTTGGCTCACACGTGTATGCAGCCCTAGGCTCACACCTGTAGGCAGTCCTGGGCTCACACCTGTATGCAGTCCTGGTCTCAAAACTGTATGCAGTCCTGGGCTCACACCTGTATGCAGTCTTGAGCTCACACCTGTATGTAGTCCCGGTCTCACACCTGTATGCAGTCCTGGGCTCACACCTGTATGGAGCCCTAGGCTCACACCTGTATGCAGTCCTGAGGCTCACACCTGTATGCAGTCCTGAGGCTCACACCTGTATGCAGTCCTGTATGCCTTCCTGGGCTCACACCTGCATGCAGCCCTGGGCGCACACCTGTATGCAGTCCTTGGCTCACATCTGGGATGGGAGCCTAGGCTCACACCTGTATCAGTCCCCTTGGGGTCACAAACCTGATGCAGCCCTAGGCTCACACCTGTATGCAGTCCTGGACACACCTGTATGCAGTCCTGGACTCACACCTGTATGCATTCCTGGGCTCACACCTGTATGCATTCCTGGGCTCACACCTATATGCGGTCCCAGGCTCACACCTGTATGCATTCCTGGGCTCACACCAGTATGCAGTCCTGGGCTCACACCTTTATGCAGGTCCTGGGCCCCAAAACCTGTATCCCGGTCTGGGCACACACCTTTATGCGGGCCTGGGCTCACACCTGTATGCAGTCCTGAGCCTACACCGTTTTGCAGTCCTGGCTCGCACCTGTATGCAGTCCTATGCTCACACCTGTATGCGGTCCTAGGCTCACACCTGTATGCAGTCCTGGGCTCACACTGTATGCAGTCCTGACTCCACACCTTATGCAGTCCTGGGCTCACACCTGTATGCAGTCCTGGCCTCACACCTGTATGTAGTCCCGGGCCCACCCCTGTATGCAGTCCTGAGGCTCACACCTGTATGCAGTCCTGGGCTCACACCTGTATGAAGTCCCAGACTCACAGCTGTATGCAGTCCTGAGGCTCACACCTGTATGCAGTCCTGTATGCATTCCTGGGCTCACACCTGCATGCAGCCCTGGGCTCACACCTGTATGCAGTCCTTGGCTCACATCTGTATGCAGCCCTAGGCTCACACCTGTATGCAGTCCTGGACTCACACCTGTATGCAGTCCCGAGCTCACACCTTAATGTAGTCCCGGTCTCACACCTGTATGCAGTCCCGGGCTCACACCTGTATGCAGCCCTAGGCTCACACCTGTATGCAGTCCTAAGCTCCACCCTATGCATTCCTGGTCCACCTGATCAGCCCTGGCTCACACCTGTATGCAGTACTTGGCTCACACCTGTATGCAGCCCTAGGCTCACACCTGTATGCAGTCCTTGGCTCACACCTGCATGCAGTACTAGACTCACACCTGTATGCAGTCCTGGGCTCACACCTGTATGCAGTCCTGTGCTCACACCTGTATGCAGTCCTTGGCTCACACCTGCATGCAGTCCTAGACTCACACCTGTATGCAGTCCTGGGCTCACACCTGTATGCAGTCCTGGGCTCACACCTGTATGCAGTCCTGGACTCACACCTGTATGCAGTCCTGGGCTCACACCTGTATGCAGTCACGGGCTCACACCTGTATGCAGTCCCAGGCTCACACCTGTATGCAGTCACGGGCTCACACCTGTATGCAGTTTTGGGCTCACACCTGTATGCAGCCCTGGGATCACACTTGTAGGCAGTCCTGAGGCTCACACCTGTATGCAGTCCTGGCTCAACACTGTATGCAGTCCTGGGCTCACACCTGTATGCAGTCCTGGGCTCACACCTGTATGCAGTCCTGGCTCACACCTGTATGCAGCCCTGGCTCACACCTGTATGCAGTCCTGGGGTCACACCTGTATGCAGTCCTGGGCTCACACCTGTATGCAGTCCTGGGCTCACACCTGTATGCAGTCTTGAGCTCACACCTGTATGCAGTCCCGGGCTCACACCTGTATGCAGCTCTGGGCTCACACCTGTATGCAGTCCCCAGGCCCACACCTGTATGCAGCTCTTTGGGGTCACACCTGTATGCAGTCCTTGGCTCACACCTGCATGCAGTCCTTGGCTCACACCTGTATGCAGTCCTTGGCTCACACCTGTATGCAGTCCTTGGCTCACACCTGTATGCAGTCCTGGGCTCACACCTGTATGCAGTCCTGTGCTCACACCTGTATGCAGTCCTGGACTCACAGCTGTATGCAGTCCTGGGCTCACAACTGTATGCAGTCCTGGACTCACAGCTGTATGCAGTCCTGGGTCTCCATGTATGCATCTTTTTAGCTCACACTGATGTAAATCCCCGGTCCTCAACAAACCTGTATTGCAGTCCTGGGCTCACACCTGTATGTAGTCCTGGGCTCAAAACCTGATGCAGTCCTGGGCTCACACCCGTATGCAGTCCCGGGCTCACACCTGTATGCATCCTGGGTCACACTGTAGCAGCTCTGGGGGCTCACACCTGTATGCAGTCCTTTGTCAAACCCGTATTTCAGCCCTAGGCTCCCCCATGTATCAGTCCTTGGCTCAACCCGTATGCAGTCCTGGCTCACACCTTTTATGCAGTCCTTGTCACACCTTTATGCAGTCCTGTGCTCACACCCGTATGCAATCCTGACTCACAGCTGTAAAGCAGTCCTGGCTCACAACTGTATGCATCCTGGCTTTACAACGTATGCAGGGATGGGCTCACACCATGTATCAGTCCAAGCTCACACTCAGGGGAGTCTGTGGCCTACACCTTTTCATCTAGGTCACACTGTATCAGTCCTGGGCTCAAACCTGTATCAGTCCTAGGCTCACACCTTTATGCAGTCCTTTTGCATCACACCATTATGGAGTCCGGCTCACACCGTATGCATTCCTGGCTCAACCTTATGTAGTCCGGTTCCACACCTTTATCAGTCCCTGGCCTCACACCTGTATGCAACCTGGGCTCACACCTTTTCAGTCCTAGCTCCCACCTGTATGCATCCTGCTCAAAACCTGTATCATCCTGAGGCTCACACCTTATGCAGTCCGGGTCACACCTGTACGCCTGGGCTCAAAACCCCCTAGCAGCCCGGGCCACACCTTTTTGGGGCTGGCTCAAAAAAAAATTTAGTCCCGGGCTTACACCCATGCGTCTTGGCTCACACCTGTATGAGTCCCGGCCCACACCGTATGCAGTCCCGGGGGTCACACCTTTTTTGCATCCGGGCCACACCGAAAGAGTCCCAGGCCCCCCATTAGAAATCCCAGCTCACACCCGTAGAGGTCCCGGCTCCACCATCACCTGGGGTCACACCTGTATGCATCCTTGGTTAAATTCCGGGTCACACCTGAAACAACCCCGGGGTACACCCGTATGCAGTCCTTTGGGGGTCAAATGAGCAGCCGGGGTCACACCTGTATGGCAGTTTGGGCCCACACCTGTATTCCGGCTCAAAACCCGTATCATCCCCGGCTCACACCCGTTTTGGGGGCTAGGGCTCACACCTTATGAGTCCCGGCTCACACCTGTATGCATCCAGGCTCACACCTGTATGGAGCCCAGACCCACACCTGAGCAGCCGGGCTCACACCTTATGCACCTTTTGGCTCCAACCCGTAGCATTCCTTATGCTTCCTGGGTACACCTAAGCAGCCCTGGGCTCAACCCGTATGCCCTGGCTCACACCTTATGCATCCTGGGGGCCCCCGTATGGGATCCTGGGCTCACATTTAGCACCCCCGGGCTCACACCTTAGCATTCCCCCCTACACCCTTTTGCTTTCCCGGGCCCACCCGTTTTCTTTCCGGGCTCACCTTTAAAGCAGTCCCCGGGGTAAAACCCTTATGCGTCCCGGGCCACACCTTATGCGGGGTTGGGGCCCCACCTGTTGCGGTCCCCGGGTCCACCTGTAGCAGTCCTGGCTACACCTTTGCGCCTGGGCTCACACCTGTTGCAGTCCTAGGGGGCCACCTGTATTCAGCTTGGTCAACCTGTTTGCAGTCCTGCTACACCTGATGCAGTCTGCTCCCAAAACCCGTATGCAGTCCTCTCACACCTGTATCTTCCTTGCTAAACCTGATGCAGTCCTGACTCACACCTGTGCAGTCCCTCTCACACGATGCAGTCCTTGGGGCCCCAAACCTTATGCAGTCCTGGCTCACACCTGTAGCAGTCCTGGCTCACATTTAGCAGTCCTGGCTCACAACTGTAAACAGCCGGGGTCAACCTTATGCAGCCCGGCTCACACCCGTATGCAGTCCTGGCTCACACCTGTATGCGTCCGGGTCACACCTGAGCAGTCCCTGGCTCACACCTGTATGCAGCCCGGGGTCACACTGATGCATCCTGGCTCACACCTGTATGCGTCTGGGCTCACACCTGTATGCAGTCCCGGGGGTCACACCTTTGCAGTCCTTGGGGTCAACCTTATGCGTCCGGCTCACACCCGTATGCGGTCCTGGGTCACCCTGTATGCACCTGGCTCACACCCGTAGCAGTCCTTTGGCTCCATGTATGCAGTCCCGGGCTCACACCTGTATGCGTCCTGGGGGTTTAACCGTAGCAGTCCTGGCTCACCTTATGCAGCCCCCGGGGTCACCCCTTTATTTGGGCCCGGGGGACACCTGGGAGTCCGGGGGTACCCTTTGGCAGTCCGGGTCCATGAAAAAAAAAAAAAAAAAAAAATGAGTCCTGGGGGTCCCCGGGAAAAGGCCCCGATCCCCCCTGCAGGCTAGGAGGTTTTGTTCCCCTTTCCCAAAGCTTTTTGGGCGAGTAGCCCAAAGGAGTATAGGGGGGAGACAGAGAAAACAGGGGGGCAACGAAGGGTCCCTTTTTTAACAAAGGGTTTTACACTAAAAAAGGGGGACAGGGGAACTCCAGAGAAAAACCCGAGATGGGGGGGGGACAAAACAAAAGGAAAAAGACTACCCACACATTTTACACTCAAAAACACTACCATCCTCAAAACCCCACAACCAAAATTATTCAAAACCTCAAACCAAAAAAAAATTTTTCTTTACAAACTATCTATTATCTAAAATACTACTATCATCAATTATCTATCTATCTATTTTTTATTTCCCCATCTATCTATCTATTTTAATTTTTATCTCTTCTATCTATCACTATCTAACCCCATCTATCTAATAATCTATCTTTAACTATTTTTTAACTATCATTCATATCTATCTATCTATCTATCCAATATCTATCCCATATCTATCTATCACTATCTATCTACATCAATTTATCTATCTATCTTCTACATCTATCTAAACTATATTATCTATCTATCTATCTTCTATCTATCTATCATTATCTATCTATCTTCATCCCATATCTATCTATCTATCTATCTATCTATCTATCCCCATATCTATCTACCCATTTTTATCTATCTATCTACTATTAATCTATCTATTCTATCTATCTATCTATCTATCTATCTATGCTATTATCTATCTATCTATCTATCTATCCATATCTATCTTTTCTATCTATCTATCTTCTCATATCTATCTATCTATCTACTATCTATCTATCTACCCATCTAATCTACCCCTTCATATCTATCTATCTACCCTATCAAATCTATCTCTATCTATCTATCTATCTATTCTATCTATCTATCTATACTATTATCTATCTATCTATCTCTTTTTATCTAACTATTCTATCTATCTATTTCTATCTATCTATCTACCCTATCTATCTACCCCAATATCTATCAAATCTATCTACCCATCTATCTTCCATATCTATCTATCTTTTCTATCTATTATCTATTCTAATCTACTAATATCTCATATCTATCTATCTATCTATCCTATCTATCTCTTTTATCTACCCTATCTATCTATCTATTTCCCATATCTATCTATCTATCTATCTATCTATCTATCTATCACTATCTATCTATCCCATATTTATCATCTATCTAATATCTTTTCTATTATATCCATCTCTATCTATCTATCTATCTATCTATCTATTCTATTATCTATCTATTATCTATCTATATAATCTATCTATCTACCCTATCTATCTAATCTATCTATTTCTCTTTTACCCATCTAATCTATCTATCTATCTAATCTATCTTTTCTATCTCATATCTATCTATCTATCTATTCCCCTATATCTATCTATCTATCCCATATCTATTTCTTTTCTATCTATCTAATCTATTTTCCCAAAATTTTTTCTATCTATCTCCCATATCTATCTATCTATCTATCTATCTATCTTCATCTATCTATCTTCTAATCTATCTATACTAATCAATACCCTTCTTCCTTCTTCTTCTTTCTCTATCTATCTTTTCCTTCTCTCTTTTCTATCTTCTCCTTCTTCCTTTTCTTCTCTATTTTTTTCTCTCTCCCTCTCATATATGTCTATCTATGTTTTCATGTAATATCTATCTGGATACCACTTTGTGAGTAAAAAGCTGAAATATCTTTTCTGTCCCAACAGTTTGTTACAATGTATCAGTGCAACTAAAAGGTATCAGCCCATAACCCAGGTTATAAATTCACCGAAAACGATATGGGGGCAAATCACAGCAATCTCTTCCAATCTGTTACAATGTATCAGTGCAGCGATGTATCAGCCTGGAGTCCTGGTTATGTAGTTCATGGAGAGGGCCGGTGAGATAATAATGGGGGTGCAGCATGTGGACTGCGGGGACCTCAGCCCTGACATGGGGTGACACATCGCACCCAGGGGCGCCCCTCTCCCCTGCTCAGCTCTCTCTTATCCGTGTTACTATTAGGGACCTCAGAGTCTCCATTGCTTTGTGTTTTTTTAATCTAAAGTTAATTAAGTAGCTTGTATTAAGGGAAATGAAGTAGAACCAGAGAAGCCTTTATAGATACAGCAGCGGCGGCGGAGAGCGGCCCGGGGAGATATTCCCTGTGTTATAAATATTCCAGGGAAAGATGTCAGGAAAACATCTGTATTATCCGTCGTTCTGCAAGAGAACAGACCAGACCCTGCTTATGCACAACTCCTACTAGAAGGTGAAATAAATAAAATATAACTTGTATTTTTAAGATTAAAAAGATTTGAGGATTGTTTCTATGTAAATCCAGAGCTACAGACACAAATACCCCATGACATGGTCAGTGCAGCCTGCAAAGAGGTGCATCCGAATGTAGTGGTATCATACAAGGGGTAATACATTGAAAATATACAGCAATAAGGCTCCTACCCGGACTGTCGTCTTGCTTCCAGGCTCCGAGTAGGTAGAGGGTACAATATAAGGCAAGGAGGCTTTCCCTACAAATGCCCTAAAAAGCTATAAGGCCCCTACTGCCCTGATAAGAGCGACCCCGTCAGGAACCTGACCCTGTGTGATCACCCCCTATAATGCCCTGGTGTAATAGTGTTGTCACAACATGGTTCAGCACCTGCCCCCCAGGGGCGTAGCAATCGCTACCGTGCCCTGAAGCCTGAGGGGGTCCAAAAGCCCTTTTACCACATAAGAAGTCACCAGTATTGTAAATGGCGCATGGTAACGGGGGGGGGGGGGGGGGGGGGGGGGGGGGGGGGCTCTATTTCACTTTTTGCTCTAGGGCTCAAGAGCTTGAAGTTACGTCTCTGCTGCCACCGCTTCATCAGGAGACCTTAAATGGGGAGTCTGGATCTTATTAGAGGGGATTGAGGGGAAGATGGACAGTGTGAGTGCATGGCTCCAAGCTAGTGAGGGCGGCTCTGATGTGTCCCAGCAAACAGAGTTATAGTTTAGATTTTTTTTAAAATGTAAATCGCCTTGTAAAAGTAAAAGTTTTGTATAATTTTAGAGATAAATCTAACACTTATGTAGCCCAGAGTGTTTGAATATATATACTGAAGTGCGCCGCCACAGTTTTTTTTTGACAATTTTATATCCCATCGCCACGAGGAACTCTCCCAAGTGGAAACTATCACATCCCTACTACAATAAGACTATCAATGTGACATATACCTATATGACGTTGTCCTCTGTAACGAAAGCCCAACAACAAAGTGAGCGATATCTCATATTATTTTGAATCACACCTATCTTATCTGCTTCACTATTTGCCCTGTATCTCTCTTTTTTTTTCAAAATATCTATTTTTCTATCTACCCCTATCTATCTACTTCTATCTTCTTCTATCCCATATCAAATCTATCTACTTCTTTTTCCCCTACATCTATCTATCCCAATATCTATCTATTACCCCTATTATCTATCTACATATCTATCACATATTTCCATTTCATCTATTCAATTATCTACCTATCCAATTCATTAACTCCCTTTTTCTTTATTTAAAAAAAAAGCAGTACTTCACAGACAAAAAAAAGGTTTGGTCCAAAAGTAAAATAAGGCGCTAAAGATGGTTTCTGACCAAAAGCAAGTTAAACATAAATAAAAAGAATTGCACCACTTTTCGAGTAAAGTGGAAAAAGCGGTGTTTTTTATTTTAGTGTGGACAAGGAAAAATAAAGAGCACTGTTTATTTCACTTTTACTAGAGGCCTGAATTCTTTTTATTGTTATTTTTTCTCCCCCTTGAATTTTCAAGATTATCTTGCTGATTTAACTGTTTTAAGAGCCGATCTGTCTCTCTACAGTGGGTCTCCAGATCTCAACCCCAAAACCTTTTAAATTTTAAATTTTTCCACACTATCTTATCTTTATCACATCACACTTACTTTCAATTATCTTCTATCCCTACATTCTTTTTATCCAAAATATTTTATAGCATATCTTCATCACAAAATTTCTATTTTTTTCCCATTTTTCTTCTATTATCAATTTATTAATCTTTTATCTACTTTTCTATCAAAATTTTTTCATCTATCTCTATCTATCTACTATCATCTACCCACTTTTTATTTCTATCTACTATCATCTATTTTTCTATTAACTAATCTATCTATCTTCTCTATCTATCTATCTCTATCTTAACTTTATTATCTTTATCTATCTATTAACTATCTATCATCCCCATCTATCTATTTATCCCATATCTATTATTTCAATATCATCATCTATCTACATCTATCTATTACTATCTATTATCTATCCTTTTCAAATTTTCATCTAATACATTTTTTCTTCTAATTTTCTATCTATCTATCTATCTATTATCTATTATCTAATTCTATCTATCATCAAACTATCTATTTTCTACTCATTCTATCTATCTATCTATTATCTATCTAAAAATTATCTACTAATTCTATCTACTATCTATCTATCTATCTATCTATCTATCTATCTCAGGTTACACATGCCTCGCTGTATACTATAGATCTCTCCCCTACAGGTGTGTGCAGGTCTGTAGCCTTCCTCCTCCTGGCAGTGCTGTATATATGTGACTTGTGTCAGGATGAGTTTGGAAGGTGCCCTTCTTCTGTAATAGATAACCATCACTCACTGACATTACTGGAAACATATTGCGGGTGTGATAAATAGATACTGTGCGCAAGTGAAATGAGAGATAACCTCTGCTTGGGTCTTTAAAAATTTTATGTAAAAATAGCCCCGGTTTTCCTGCCGTGATCAGTGCTGTATACAATGGCTGTTTGATAGACGATCATGGGGGAGGCAGGGAGCACGGGAGTTTTTTTTTTGGGGTTTTGGGACTGTAGGGTTGGGGGCAATTGGCCCCTCCCAATAATAGCATTCCCAGGTGCTCATGAATCTTGCTGCTTCCCTACAGCTTGGACATGAGATTGCAGCCATAAATATTCATTTTAGTGACTACCTGCAGCTGTCTGATATCACCCCATCACCCAAAGTGTGCACAGCCTCCCACCCACATGACAGCCCACATATATTCTGGCAATAGGTAATGCATGCAGACGTTCCTGTTTACTTCATCCTGAGAAACTACAATGGAAAAGACATTTTTTGATAAGATATCTGGGGTTAATTCTACAAAAGGGGCATGCAATTTGTTAGGTTGGAAGGGGCATCCCCTGCTAATAGATCAGGAGGGTGTTATATGCAACTCCCAAAACCTTCAGGGGACTTTCGTGACCCACACATGGAGCTTAATTAATGGGAAAAATGGTTTTAATTGTTTTACTCTTATTAAGCTGGGTTTCATTCGTGGCTGGGTGTAGTTTAATTTTTAAATTTTTTACCACAACATTTTCAACCTGGTTTTCCTCTTCAGTTCAGGGTTTTTTTTTTTTTTTAAAGGGGAGTGTATAATTTTTTTTAACTGTTTATTGTCAAAAAAATTAGGGGTTGTTGACTTCCCAATCTTTCATGTCCCTTTAAAATGTACCTAAATTTTAGTATTTTTAGAAATAAACGGTGACCTTTGGTCCGTCAAAGCGCTTGCATTGACTTTTAGTTATGAAATAAAAAGGACATTTAAAAGTCCCTCGCTTTTAAGTGGTTTTTCCATACAGGGATTTCTTTTTATTTTAAAGATCTTTGCAAAAACAAGTCATTTGAAATATTGTCCATACATGTCCTACCTTTTCCCCCCCCAAGATTTATCCCCCTCTTGATGGGCTTTTCGACTGGTCCATACTACAGACCTGTTTGTTTTCCCCGTTGCTCCCAGCACTGGTTGTTAGTACAGACCTGGCTTCTACTGCGGGGCCAAAGGGAAGCCAGTAAAATGCCCCTGTTTCAAAATAAAACCAAGGAAAACGGGACTGGGGTAGATAAAACCCTAGTGAGACAACCCCTTTAATAAAATTCTTCATAATTTCCCAACAAGGAATTTATTAATTATTGTTATTATTAAAGGTACAAGCGCTTTAAGTCTTTTTGGTTGGTTTTCTCCTACAATTTCTAATCACTGATGATCCCCCTTTGTTTTATATTTGGTGACGGGGGATGTGGGTTTATTGCTTAAACATTCCCTTTTCTTAATTTTTTTGGCCAAAAAAAGTTTCCCCTTTTTTTAGCCACCCCTTGTGACCCAGCGGCTTGCATCCCTACTTTCCCCACAGGTGCAAACTCTAGTCAACAAAGTCTGTTAATGTTAGAGCGGGTGAGTACTACTCTGCAGGTGGTTAGCACTTTCCCTTTCGGATAGTGGTACAGGTTAAATCCCTAAAAAACCAAATTGTGGATTTCTTTTTCTCATTGCGCATACCTGATTGGGGATCCTTTTTCCTTTTGTATGCACTGTTTCACTAATTACTAAGGAGCGCAGAGGACAGGAGCAGAATGACCACACCTGGGGTTGAACACTCACTCAGCAATGAGTGTTTTGGGATTACAAAGGGATACAGGGGAGGTAGAAGAAGGGCAGCACCGGGGGTTTTTTAACATCCCAGCGTGAGTGTGTGTTTTAAAAGGGATTTACAGAGGCGGAGTAGAATGAACATTGGGTTAACATCCTCAGCATGGTTGTGTGATACAAAGGGAGTACAGGGAGGGAGTAGAAGGGACACACCTGGGGTTAAAACTCGCCAGCTTTAGTGTTGTTTTATAGATACAGGGAGGGGTTAAATGACAGCCCCGGGGGTTTTAACACTCCCAGCAAGTTTGTGTGATTACAAGCGGGGGGAAAAGAGACTGACGTAGGCCGAGAGGAGGGTGATTCTGGCATTGGGGGCCCCGGGAGAGGAGCTTCCTCAGGCCAGATCCTTTAAACGAACTGTACCCCATGGACCCCTGGGGAAGCAGTTTAAAAAAAAAATAGTACAGAATTTTTAACCCTTTACCGCCGCACCCTTTTTTGAACCTCCGTACAGAGCCCCCTTTTTTTAAAAGACATGGTCACTTTGTGTGAAATAACCTTTTGATACTTTTACCCACCCATGTGATTCAGAGATTTTTTTTTATGGAAATTGTGCATAAATTGGTAAAAAAAATTTGTAAATCAAAAAATCTGAACATTTGAAAAATTTGCCTTTTTTAAAATTCAAAAAATTTTGCATGTAATACAGATAGTTATACCAATTAAAAAGTTTATAAATGCACCTACCGGGCCGTAGGTTGGCATCTCTTCTTAAGTGTCTTTTTTTTTTTTTAGAAATTAAGGGGCTTTAGAAATTTAAGTAATTTTTTCAAATTTTTAAGGAAAATTTTTAACATTGAGGGTTTTTTTTTTAGGGACCAATCCAAAAACTTTAGGGGCGTATGTTTTTATACCCTTTTTAAAAAGACTCCATCTTTGAAATTACACCCCTTATGGTTTTCCAAAAGCATTTAGGAAGTTTGTAACCCTTTTGGTGTTTTTCCGAAATGAAAACAAAGTGGAGGTGAAATTTCAAAATTTTACTTTTTTGAGATTTTCAATTTTATCCTTATTCACGGAACGGTAATGATAATGGGAAATGAACTCAACATCGATTCCCCCAATCTGAGTTTTAGGGTATCCCCTAGTGGCCCCCGTGCCTATTTTTCCCTCAACCACAAGCCCCCCGGTGGAGGAGGGCAATACTGGATTTGAGGTTTTATTTTCAAAAACAATTTTTATTTAGGGATATTACAAAGGTGCTAAAAAATTTTTAACACCCCTAAAAAGCCGCATTTTAGAAACTCAAACCCCTTTAAGGAAAATATCAGGGTTTTTAGTTTGGGGGGTTTCACAAATTATTTTAGCATTAGGCTGTAAACAGGAAAAAAAAAATTTTTGCCCCATTTTTAATTCAACGCCCCTCATGGATCTCACTAGGGTGTTTTGTTCTTTGGGTTCACAGGTGTTCCCCAGGGTTTTTTTCATTGGGGGATGAAAGTAAAGGGGGGGGAAAGATGCAATCCGCTTTGTTTTTGGGGGTTTAATTTTTACAGCATTGGCCGTGCCGAATAAATGGCAGGACAAATTTACTATGCGGTCGGTACAATTACAATGATATAAATTTTATATAGTTTTTTATGTGTTATTTCTTTTTCCAATAAAAAACCGTTTGTAAAAAATTCCCTTTTTTTTGCGTCAAGTCTGGGGCAACCGTAACTTTGCAGTGTAATGACATGCAAGCTTTGCTCAGCAGGTCGATATGATTACAGCGATACCCAATTTGCATATTTTTTATGTTTTACTGCTTTTACACAGTAAAAATACAAATGAAAGCACGTTTTGCATCGCTGTCGTGTGAGAGCCATAACATTTTTATTTTTCCGTGTATGGGCTTGTTTTTTGTGGGATGAGTTGACCATTTTATTAGTATCATTTTTGTGGGGACAAGGCTGTTGATCGTTGTTAAAACCCTTTCTTTGGAAGGGAGGAGAAGGGAAAAATGCATTTTGTGTGTTTTTTTTTTTTAACGGTCTTACCTGCAGTAAATGACAAGTTATTTTTCTCTGTGGGGTTTATAAATTTCACGAAACCCAATTTTTAAAAGTTTTATTTAAAGTTGAAGCGCTTAAAAAAAAGTTTTTTTATGTGTAAAGAATATTTTTGGGATCGCTGTCTTCTGATAGCCAAATTTTTTTTTTTCTCCTATTCACAGTGTAAGGGCTTTTTTTTTTGGGGGGGAAAACGTAGTAACTGTTACTACTGGCAATGTTAACACTACCAGCCAACCCAAGAGACGGCTGCGTAAAGTGACGTCACAGGCAGCCCGGAAGCATTTGTTAGGCTTCTGAACTGCTAGGGAAGCGATCGGCAGCTCCGATTGAGACAGAGGGAGCTCTAATCGCGAACAGATGTTCCATGTGCTTCGTGTGGGGCCTTCAAGGGCCACTTCCCTTGGGCGACAGCTAGTCCAATATCGAGAAGGGTTTTTTAAGGTGAAAAAATTTTTTATTTTTTTGAAGTTCTAGTACCCCACATATTTGGTCCTTAAATTTTGGTTTGGTTTTTTTGTATTTCGTTAGATTGAGCCCCCCTTTTACCCTTTCTTCTTGGTTTTTCCGTTCGCCCCGTGTCGATTTCCGTGTTTTCTATTCGAGTTTACTTTGGTTTTGTGCTGTTTTGGTTGGGTCCCAAAATAGTCAGGGCTTCAGGGGAAAAAAAGGGCTAATGGGGTCTGGTGTTAGGGTCAGCATAGTGAGGGATATTCTAAGGGATGACTTCAGGGATAGAATAGGGCCAATGGGGTCTGGTGTTAGGGTCAGCATAGTGAGGGACATTCTAAGGGATGACTTCAGAGATAGAATAGGACCAGTGGGATCTGGTGTTAGGGTCAGAATTTAGGGATAGGTTTGTAGGGACAGATTTAGGGTCAAACCTAGTTGTTAGGATCCGGTATTGTGGTTTAGTTTTCTGTATGCTGTTAGATTGAGCCCCATTTGACCTTACTTCTCTGGTTGCTTCGGTTCTGCCCTGTGTCAGTTTTCCAGTGTTTTCTATTCCTGAGTTCACTTTGGTAGTTCTGTGCTGTTTGGTTAGGGTCAGCATAGTCAGGGACATTCTAAGGGATGACTTCAGGGATAGAATAGGGCCAGTGGGGTCTGGTGTTAGGGTCAGCACTAGGGGCAGGTTTTTAGGGACAGATTTAGGGTAAAAACCCAGTTGTTGGGAAACGGATTTTGGTTTTTTTACTTTTTGGTATTTCCATTTTTTTTTGGTCACCCCATTTTTGGGGCCTTTTATTCTCTTTTTGGGTGCTTTTTTGGGCAGCATATAGGGACATTCTAAGGTGGGACTTCAGAGATAGAATAGGACCAGTGGGGTCTGGTGTTAGGGTCAGAATTTAGGGGCAGGTTTGTAGGGACAGATTTAGGGTCAAACCTAGTTGTTAGGATCCGGTATTGTGGTTTAGTTTTCTGTATGCCGTTAGATTGAGCCCCATTTGACCTTACTTCTCTGGTTGCGTCGGTTCTGCCCTGTGTCAGTTTTCCAATTGGGTTTTTTATCCCGAGTTACTTTTTGGAGTTTGTGCTGTTTGGGTTGGGTCAGCTGGCAGGGACATTCTAAGGGATGACGTCAGGGATAGAATAGGGCCAGTGGGGTCTGGTGTTAGGGTCAGCACTAGGGGCAGGTTTTTAGGGACAGATTTAGGGTAAAACCTAGTTGTTAGCATCAGGTATTGTGTTTTAATTTCTGTATGCAGTATATTCAGCGCTATTGACCTTACTTCTCTGGTTGCTTCGGTTCTACCCTGTGTCAGTTTTCCAGTGAGTTCTATTCCTGAGTTCTCTTTTCTGGCTGGTGTTTCATTAGGGCAGCTAGGGAGGGACATTCTAAGGGTACTTCGGAGATAGAAAAAGGACCAGTGGGGTCTGGTTTAGGGCAGATAGTGAGGGACATTTAAGGGATGATTCGGGGGGTAGAATAGGACCATGGGGGCTGGGGTTAGGGTCAAATTTAGGGGGAGGTTGTGGAAGATTTAGGGTCAACTAGTTGTTAGGGTCCGGCATTGGGTTTTTTTTCTGTTGCTGTTAATTGAGCCCCCTTTGACCCTTTTTTTCGGTTGGTCGGTTCTGCCCTGTGTCTGTTTCCCGTGTGTTCATTCCGGAGTTCACTTTGGGATTCTGTGCTTTGTTAGGGTTCAGCGGGCAGGGGACTAAGGGGTGACTTCAGGGATTGAATAGGGGCCCGTGGGGGGCTGGTGTTAGGGCAGCACAGGGGGGGGTTTTTTAGGGGCATTTAGGGTAAGACCTACTTGTTAGGATCAGGTTTTGTTTGGTGTCTTGCTTTGGATTCAAGTCATGTATCATTCCTTCTCCATCTGTGCCTTTGTCATCGTCTGTATTGCCCTCTTCACTAATGTAACCCCCTTACCCCACCTTTTTTCTCTACAACCCCCATTTTTAAATTTTATTTCACTTTATTAAAAACTTTTTAAACTTTAACCTTCCATTTTCAAAATTTTTTTTACCCAAAATTTCTTAAAAAAAAAAAAAAAAACCCCCCCCAAAAAATTTTTTTTAAAAATTTTAAAAATTTTCAAAAAAGTGAAAAAATTTGAAAAATTTTCCAAAATTTTTAAAATTAAAAATTTTTTGCATTAAGGGCGATATTACCCCCTCAAAATAGTTTAAACTAGCATCTACCTTTGTCGCTGTAGTTTTGGGATCATTTTTTTTAAAGTCTTTTTTTTTTTTTCCTTTTGGGGGTTTGAAATTTTAAGTAAATTTTTAAATTTTTCAACAAAAAATTTTTAATAT
>JAODAL010028207.1:0-53692 GCA_025379985.1 Phyllomedusa bahiana
ACTCGTGAAAAACTTCCCCCTTTTTCAACCACCGTCGCGATTTCCCACTTTTTCCTGACCCAGGCAGGGAAGCGCTAAACCGCCATCTTTGAGCAAAAACCTTTTTTCATTGTATAAAATAATGCAAAAAAGGGGGTGTCCCCCAAAGGGTTAAGGCCCTTTTCCCCCCCCCCCCCCCCCTTGTTCAAGTAAAACCCTAGGGGACTCGAAAATTAATAAAAAAAAAATAAAAATCCACCCCCTTTTTTCCATTTTAAAAATAAAAAAAAAATAAAAAAAAAAAGTCACACATTAATTTGTATCGCCGCCCCTTCAAAAAAAAGTCCAATCTATTAAAATAAAACTCATTACCCGTACAAATGAACACCCAAAAAAGGAAAAAAAAAATTCCCCAAAACCCCAAAAAATTTGTAATTTTTTTTTGGGTATTACACATCCCCAAAAAAAAAATTGAAAAAAAAAAAAGTTTAACAAAAAAGCCCAAAACCACTGTCCCAAAAAAGGTCCAATAAAAAGTACACTTCAGTCTGGAAAAAGTGCCTCCTCACTCAGGGGGCCCAAAGGGGGGGGGAAAAATGGAAAAAAAAATTATCGACTGCAAAAAATGGGGGAACAAAAAAAAATTTTAAAAAATAGGAAAAAAAATTTTTTTTTTTCGGCGCTAAAAAAAAAAAACGGCAATTTGGTATTTTGGAAAATAAAAAACAACCGCAGAAACAGAACAAATTTTATACCGAAATTGGGAATGCCCCTTAAAAAAAAAAAAACCCCCTCCCTCACCCCAAAAACATGGGCGCAAATTTTAATTTTTTTATTTTTTTGCCCCCTTAGAAATTTTTTTTCAGTTTCCCAAATTTTTATTCTATGGTTGTGAGTGGGGGGCACCATTTAAAAAAGTACATCCCTTTTCCTTTCAAAATAAAAAACCCCCGAAAAGTCCCAAATAGATGTTTTATAAGTAAAAAAAAAATCAAGCTTTTTTTTTTGGAAGGCAGGAGGAAAAAAAAGAAAAAAAAAAAAAAATGTAAATAGGGGTGCCCTTTCCCCCTTAAGGGGTAAAAAAAAAGGAATGTCAAGTTAGACTAATATTTTCTAAAAGTACAGTTTTTTTTTAAACCCATTGGGACAATCACAAGTACTTTTTAGGGGCAGACACTGTCCCCCCGCGGCGAAAAAAACCTTTTGGGGGGGCCCCATGTTAAAAAACCAAAATTTTCAGGTTCTAAATGTGGCCCTTTGTTTTCCTCGTTTTGACCGTTTTCATGAAAAATGGTTTTTTACAGGCATTTTTTGTGTGGCTTAATTATCAGGGTGCCATGCAATACCACCCCCCTAAAAAAATAAAGCCCCGTCCAAACGTTTTTGTTACCAACCGTCCCTTAATGAATTAGATGTTGGGTGCATTGTAAAAAAAACTGTTCTAGTACCCCCCCCTAATGTTTACACTGTCCTTAAGATTTGATAGTAATATTGCTAAATCCCCTTCCCCCCAAAACCCTTTTAGGCCCCATAAATGGTGCTTAATTGGGCCAAACATGTACCTATAAATAATTACCCCAGGAAATTGGCTCAAGGAGGTTTTAACACCATAAAAAACCTGTTAATAATAAAAAGGTAAAAAAGGGAATAATTATCACTTTTGTAAAAATCAAAATAAATTGCTGAATATTCTTGTCCCCCGTCTTAGTAAATATAGGTACATCATATAGCAATATGCCTATAGAGGCCAAAGCGGGTTTTTCTCCCCACCGTGGGTTGCCGAAACCCCCGGCAGGGTTCCCCCCCCGAAACGACCAAAAACACAGGGGTCCGCCTCTAGTCAGGGGCGGGCCCCTTGGCCGGAAGAGGCTTGAGAGGGGCGCTGCACAGGCTTTTTTTAAAAGTAGCTGGCAGGGAGGTAAGCCCCGCTGCCAACTGGCTTTCAATTAGCCCTGCAGGGAGGGAGCAACTGGTTTTGTGCCACCGCCGCTGCGGGCCCCTCCCTTCCAGCTGCCCCCCCTTTGCATAGTGCGGCGCCCCCAGCTCCCCCGATTTTTCAAAGTATTAACTGGTGAGGGTAGGGGGAAAGCAGTGGGGGGGGTGCCGTATACTCCCCGCACAAATTGGGTTGGCCCCCCAGTGGTGAGTCCCCCCGCTCCTGTGAAGCGGCCCGCCTTGGCGGCGAGGGTGGGGGCGGGGGGGTACCTTTACGGGGTCACGCCCCGGTTCCTTTTTTGGTCGGTGCGTGGCAGGACGCTGAAAAAGCCGGCGCAAAGCATCACGCTCCCAAACCAATAGGGTACCTAAGCCCCAACAGGAAAAGCCCCTGCCGTACTCATGGTGCAGGAGGGAGAACGCTTGACACTGGAACGGCAGGGCCTGTTTCCTGGCTGCCAAGGTAATTTTTTTAAGTGTTAAACACACACACAAACCCACATCCCACTGCATCAAAGTAATTGTCACCACCCCCTGTATGTGGGTAACAATTAAATACTTGGTTTATTAACCTGTTTTTACTATTTTTGTTACCCCACATTACTAGCCATCACATGAAAAAATATAATACACATTACATTTTAGAAAACCCCCCCCCCCCCCTTTATATGGGGGTCCCCCTTTTGTTGAAGGTGGGCAACAAATGAGGGGTCCCCCCCCCCCCCACATTTAAGTTAACCCCCTCCAATGTGGCCAATCACAGCTCTACCCCCTGACAAAGGGTTACATCCGAAGTAACGGCTCTGCGTGGTTAACTTTATAGTTAATGGAGGAACCCAATGGTTAGAGGTACCCAGCTCAGAGGGCGTTCCCCCCCCACTATATATAAGCCCCTCATGGTGGGCCCAATCCAACAGCACCCTCCCCCTGGAACAAGGTTGACATCGAAAGTAAGGGCTCCTGCGTGGGTACCTTTTTATATGTTATGTTGACCCCATGATAAGAGGGTTACCGCACCAGAAGGCTGTCACACATAATGTAACCCCCCATGTACCACTCACAGAGCCCCCCCCCCTGTATAAGGTTTTACATCACTATGTAACGGCTTCTGAGTGGGTTACCTTTATTAAGTTATGTGAACATGTAAAGAGGTTACCGCTTCAGATGGCGATTCAACAAAACATAGTGTTAAAACCCCCCAAAGTACCAACTTCCCCACAGGCCCCCCCCCTGGTAAAAGGTTTTGGCAAATTCCCCTATGTAAACGGCTTCCTCTTGAAGTGGGTTACCTTTTTATAAGGTAATGTACATGTAGAGTGTAACGCGCTCATCAGGGCCACGGTCTCACATATGTAAACCCCCCCCATGTTTTTACCCACTTCACTGCCCCCTGTATAAAATAAAGGAGTACATTCGAAAGTAAACGGCCTCTTGGAAGTGGTACCCCTTTATAATGTTATTGTGGGGACCCATGTAGAATTACCGCCCCTTCAGAGGCTCAACAACATATGTAACCCCGCCCATGTAACCACTCCCCACAGCCCCCCTGTTTAATATTAAAAAGGGGGGGGTTTTACATTCTATGTAACCGTGCTTCTGAGTGGTACCCTTTATATGTATGTGACATGTAAAGAGGGTAAAAACCGCCTCACAGAGGCCCGTCACCATACAATGTTAACCCCCCCCATGTAACCAAACTTCACAGTCCCGTGTAATAAAGGTTTAAACATCTATGTAACGGCTTTTCCCCTGATGAGGTAACCTTTTAATAATTGTAAAAAAGTGACCATGTGGTAGAAGGTTTACCGGACATCCCAGAGGGCGTCCTACATAAAAAATTTAACCCCCCAATGGTACCACTCACAGATCCACCCCCCCCTGTATAAGGTTACAATCCTATGTAACGGCTTTTTTTCCTGAGTGATAACCCTTTATATGTAAATGTTGACATGGGGTTAAGAAGGTAACCCGCTCAGAAGGCCCCCCCGTCCCGCCATATATGTTAACCCCCAATGGTACCTACTCAACAGGCCCCCCCGGTAAAAAAAAATAAAAGGTTTTACATCAATGGAAACAACTCCTGAGTGGTTACCTTTTATAGTATGGTTGAATAAACAATGTAGGAGGACCCCCCCCCCCCCCCCGCAACAGAGGCCGTTCACCATAATATGTTTATAACCCCCCATGGGGATTACCAAAACTCACGGGCCCCGCCCCCTGTTATAAGGTTTTTTTAAACAATCTAATGTACCAGGTTCCTGAGCGATACCTTTTAATATGTTAAATGTGACATGTAAGAGGTACCCGCCTCAGTAGGGGCGTCACCAATATAAGTAACCCCCCCCCAATGTTAACCGACTCACAGGGCCCCCTGGTGTAAAAAGGTTACATCTATGTAACGGCTGTCCCCCCCCGGAAGTGGGTATAAACCTTATTTATATGGATGTGGACATGTAAGAGGTCACCGTTCCAGAGGCCCCGTCCCACACATATGTAAAACCCCCATGGGTTACCACTCACAAGTCCCCCCTGTAATAAGTTTACAGCTTGGTAACGGCACTCCTGAGTGGGTTACCTTTTTAATATGTATGTGACATGTAAGAGGTACCGCCTCAGAGGCGTCCACAAAACATATGTTGACGGCGGCTCGGGGGAGTACGCGCGCTGCTCTCACTTCCCCGCCCGCGAGGAGATCGTGGGAGCGTCTGCTGCGGGAGCCTGGGAGGGTAAGGATTTTAATTTTTTTTTTTTTACTATATGGGGGCTCGCCTGGCAACAAGGGGGGACTACCTGCAACAGAGGGGACATCTACCGGGCAAAGGGGGCCCACAAACCCGGGCAACAAGGGGACACTACCGGCAACAGAGGGGCACTACCTGCAACGGGGGGGGACATCTCCCGGGCAAAGAGGGGCCACTACCGGGCAACAGAGGGGACACTACCTGGCAACAATGGGGGCACACCTGCAAAAATGGGCATCTACCGGGCAACAGGGGGAAAACTCCCTCCAAAAATGGGCCACTACCTGGCAACAAGGGGGCATCCCCTGGCAACAATGGGGCACTACCTGGCAAACAAGGGGCACTACCGGGAAACAAAGGGGGGCACCTACCTGGCTAACAAAGGGGGGGCACCTAAAAGGCAACAAAGGGGGCACCTCCCCGGCTAAGGGGGGGCATCTACTTGGCTACAAGGGGGCACTACCTGCCTGAGGGCACTAACTCTTAGGGGGGGGTTTTACCCCTGCTATAAGGGCACACCGGGCCCTTTCTTCCCAAAAGCCTTATGCATTAGTGGAGTGGTTTGGGTTTTTGAAGGGGTGGCATATCGACGATGGGCGTGCCATGCAAATCTCCCGCTTTTTTTTTTTCAAAAATTTTCAACTAGCTTTTTTATGTATTGACTGTAGGGAAATGCTCAGAGGCGTCACATAAATGTAACCCTCATGTAAACAAAATGACAGTTTTTTGAAGTAGCCATCAAAATAATTTTTTAGTTTGGGGTCCCCGGCCCCAAAAAAGGGGAAACCCATTTCGGGGTCACGGCATTGAAAGTTTTTTAAACCACTGCCCTATATTAATGCCTGCCTGACCCCCAAAATCTATTGCCCGCCGAGCCCCTGTAACCCCTGCCTGAGACCCCCAATACACTGCCTGAGCCCCCATAACCCCGCCTAGCCCCTATTATAAATATAATCCTGCCGACTCCTATTCTATAGCCTGCCGAGCCCCCCATTTTACTCCTGCCTAGCCCCTATAAATCCCCCCCTGACCCCCATATCAAATGCCTGCCTGACCCCTTTTAAAAAATGCCTGCCTGACCCCCATAAACCCCCCGTCTGACCCCCCCAAAACCCAAAACCCGAGCCCTTATATCCCCTGCCCAGCCCCCTTTCTAATGCCTGCCTGAACCCCTATATACCACTGCCTGAGCCCCTATAACCCCGCCCACCCTATATTTTATTTATAAAAAAAAAATATATATATAAATATACCTGCCCCCTAACTATAGCCTGCCCAGCCCCCATAACACCTGCCTGAAGCCCCTAATACACCTCCGACCCCTATCCTAATGCCGCCTGTGTGCCCCATAAAAACCTTGCCTGAGCCCCTATAAAACCTGCCGAGCCCCTATCCTAATACCTGCCTGTTTCCCCTTATACTTGCCTGAGTGCCCCATATTTAAAAATACCTGCCTTCTGGGGGGACAAATATACCTGCCGACGAGGGACATATATAAAAATAAAATATATTAAAATATATTGTGATTTAGGGGCCTGGGATCATACTTCACTGTTCGGGCAGAGACAGAGACGTTTTCCCAGGTGAAAATACAGGCTTCTGAAATTTTATTACAGCAAACAGAAAGTACAACGTGCAAGGCATGCACAAACACAAACAAAACAAAACGCCTGCCCTCGGGGCTCTAACTAACAAGGTCATTTACTGTCATTCAAGTTCACCCTGCTGGTTTTTCCAGCGGGACTCCCCCCTCTCAAAACCACTCCCAATAAAAAGGACCGACCCCCAAAAAAATGGCTGAACCATACTAACATAAAAGCATTTAAACATATTCACAGCCCCTAACGTCGACACCTATTGAATTTGGCCTTTCATTCCCCAAAATCTCCTTACCTTTGGGGGGCATGTTTTTGGGACTTTGAAAGGTGCATGCCAGACACTGGCCGGGATGTACACTCCTTTTGTACCCCTTTCCCTCTTTGCACCTTACAAACCCCCCCTCTGCTCAGACCCGTGGGCGGAGCCCCTTTGTGCCCCAAAACTATGTACTCTAATAATGGTCTGGTTTGCTTGTTTGGACCCGGGACGGTTTTCTACCAGAACTTAAAACCCTGTAGGCCGGGAACCACCGGTCACCCTCGCAACTTCCCTTTTTGTTTTTGGGCCCACCATTTCAATGGGGATGATCAGGATCACCCAAAATTGCCTCCCCACCAGATATACCTCAGCCCCTCGATTGCCCATTTAGAGCCAGACATTCCCTCTCACAATCGAGGGGTTCTTTTTCGCCGCCGACAGCTTCCGGGCTGGGGTACCCGACGGGGTGCTTTTTCCCCTTTAAACCCCTTTTGGGACGGGACTGCCCAAAAACCCCACCTCTGAGGCTCCGTCTTACTATAAATTCCTTCTGAAACAGGGGTAACCATACGGGTCTTTTACAAGTACCCCCTAATTTCAAAAGGGCTTGCTCAGCCTCCGGGTTCCACTTTACAGGGTGGATTTTGCTCCCTTGGTGAAGATCTGTGAAAGGGCAGCTATTTGGCAAGGCTGGCACAAACCTTCTGTAGTAACCTGCAATGCCAAGGAAGGTTTAACCTGTTTTTTGGGACACGGGTTAGGCCAATTTGAATGGCCCGAGCTTGTTCTACCTGGGGGTTTGATGACCCCTGGGCCAAATATTATACCCGGGGTAGGGGCCCTCCTCTAGCCCATTGCGCACTTCTTGGGTTGGCCGTTAACCGCACCCCCTACGATCTGGGGCTGCTTGCACCTTAGCCGAGTGAATCCCAATCGGCCTGTAATCACCACATCACCCAGGTATGCGGCTGCATAGTTTTTATGCGGCTGCAGATGATGTCCATTAACCTCTAAAAGGTCGCAGGGGCCCCATAAAACCAAAAAGGGAAGGACACACTGGAATGTCCCTCTGGGGGGGAAAATGCCTTTTTCTCTTTGCCTGTCTTGAGGGAACCTGCCAATACCCTTTGTGAGGCTAAGGGGGCCATATACCTCCTGGTCCCAACCTCCGATCAGCTCGTCGAGCCTTGGCATGGGGTGGGCATCAATTTGGAGACTTCTTTTAACTTGCGGAATCTTTACAAAACCGCAAGCACCATCTGGTTTTAGGGATAATCACGAGGGGGCGGGCCCACCCACTTTGGGACTTCTCTTTTTACCCCCAGGGCTAGCATTTCCTCACTTCTTCTAAAGGGGCTTCCTCTGGCTTCTGGCCCCTGTAGGTCTCACCCACCTTTTCCCGGGGGCTCGTGACAATGTCATGTTGGGATGCATTTGCCCCCGGCCGGGCTTCAAGAATATCCCTGGGTTCCCCTCTGTAGAACTCCCGGCCCCTCCTGCTCTCACCTCTGAAAGGACCCGCGATCCCGACGGGGGTAACTCCTTGTTGGGACTCCCCGGGACTCCCCTTGCACCACCAGTTTTTTCCCGGCCCCTTCCAGGGTTTGTGAGGTTTAATAGGAAAAATTTGGTTTTAGGGTTTTCTTTTTCCGGGCGGGAAAACCTTGTAAATTTCACCTCACCCCACCCGTTCACAACTCATAGGGGCCTTGCCATTTAAAAAAGGAATTTGCTCTCACAGTTGGTACAAGTACGAGCACCCTGCCCCCCGGGCAAAAGCCCTGACCTTGCGGGCCCCTTTTTAAAACCCGGGCCTGGCTTCTGGGCCTGAGCTGTTCCCCCTTACAAGGGGCATAACCCCCGCGACCTGTCCTCAGTGGGCATATGCTTATGACACTTCTGAAAGGGGGGTTTCCCCCTCTTGCCCCATTTTTTCTTGGCTATCCAAGCCCTCGGGGAATGTCCCCCCATATACCCTCGAAGGGAGAAAACCCCGGGATGCCTTGGGGACTCCCATGGCAAAACATAAGAAGGAAAAAACAGGGGGCCCAATCCCTACCTCCTGTCCCCCACCTTTTTTAACATCCCCTTTTTAAGGTTTTTTTAAAAGCCCGACCAACCACGGTCTGGGGGGTACAGAGGTGCGAGGGGGGCAATTTTTAGCAGGCCAAGCTCTTTGGTTACCTTGGACAAAAGGGGGGTACCCTATGGGCCCCAATCCCCTTGGGGACCCTGAAAGGGTGAAACTGAAACACTCCCTAGCAACCCCTTTTAGAGGAGGTATTTCTGAGGGCTATAGCTTCAGGTACGGGGGGCTTTAATCCATACAACCAAGATTGCTGTGCCCCCTAGCGATTTAGGAGGGGGGCCGACCAGATCCCCTCCAACCGCTCAAATAACCTCTATAATGGGGAAGGAACCAATGGACTCCGGAAAGGGGGCTAGGGGGGGGACCTGACCCCCCGGGCACACGACAGAATTTCCCCTCCCCTGCCTTGTAATCCCCTGCCCGTAGAAGTTAGCTCCACCCGCTCCCCCAGTTTTTCCCCCCGTCCCCCAAGTTCCCCCCAACACATGGGAAGTGCCAGCTCTAAGATCAACGGACATGTTCGGGTACTACCAAATGTTCCACCACCTCTGTTTGGGGCTTTCCACCCGGGATAATAAATTGTCCCGTACGGGAAGGCGGGTAACCAACTCCCCCCCTGGTTCCTGCGGTCTCCCATCAATGACCTTTACCTTTTTCCCAAACGTTACCCAGGTTTGGGTCCCCCACTTTTTCTGTGCCAAAATTCCCTCTCGAACTGGCAAGGGGGAAAGTTCTAACCAGAGGGGGGCCCTCTGGGTCTCCACCAGGACCGACAAGGGGAAAAAGGGACAGGTTCAACATTACCACTTGTTTGGCACACGCATTTTTTTAGCAGACATCATTAAAACATTTTATGAGTTTTTTTTTCCCCCAGTCCCAAAACAGCGGAAATCACAGCCCAAAAACTGCCTTGAGGTAAACGTCCCCACGGCCACCCCAGTTGGTGACCCCACAGCATCTCTTTGCCATTTGGCAGTGGGGTAGTCCCTGGGCCCATGCTACAAACTACCCCTATCCGGGGGAGAGTAGTTGCTCGGGCTCACCATTTGGGCTTTGCACAAGGGCACTAAGCTCCCCGGTCCAGGGGGCCTCACCAAAAATTTCCCTTAATGTAACAGGGCACTCTCGTCCCTTTCCAGCACGACCCAGTGGGAAAAATGACGGCCGGCAAACCAGAGGGACGCCCCCCGCCCCCTTCCAGGGTTTTTCCTCCCGCCCGGCAACGGCCGCCACATTTCCCTCCTTGGCATCGCCACGACAAGGGTCCCGGGCCTTAGAAACGGGCCCGTTTGGGGTAGGGGGGCCTCTCCCCCCTTCCGATACCCGGGGAACCCCCTTTTCGGGACAGGAGCGACTTACCGCGGTTGGAGGGCCGGGGGGATTCCCCGGGGGATGTAGGACCTCAGGGAAATCCTCTGTACGCTGTACCCTTCCCAACCGCGACCCAAATTTGTCCAAGCTTTTGGGGTCGGTTACCCCCCGCAACCTCTGGACTTGAGGGAAGGGCCCCACAAAACGGCCCCCAGACCACTCCTCGACCACCTGGGCAGGTGTGTGGGTCCCCCGGCGTAGCCACTTGTTGGTAATGTGGAAAAAGGTCGTACATTTGTACCTGGCGGGGCTTGGCCGGATTAAAAATCCCAGGCTGTAAACCCCGGGCCCCCTACGGCCCGGGACCCCCCCCTCGGGGCCCGGAGCTCCCCCCCATTTTTGTAGTCCTTGGCGTCTTGGACACCAGTCGAAGTGGCCTTCTGCGGTTCCCCTTAGGAAGGGAGCCAGGGACATCCCCCACGGTCCGCCGGCAGCTGCTCTCTCTCTGCTATCCGCCAAATCCCCAGGAAACCCCCGATGTCGTCATCCGCACATCTTGCGCAGGGAACCTTGCACCAACTGGCGGGTTGGACCCACACTTGTTGGTACTTCTGGGCCTTGCAGCCAGGCTGTACTGTTCTGCACGTGCGGTTTACCTGCTGTTGCTCTTTCACCGGGCCTGGTGGGTCTCAATTAGCAGGGGATTTGTCTCAGCTTGCGCCCCGGGATGGTCTCTTCGTGCGCTTTTTGCTGGGTGGCCGCCATCACTGGAGGTTAGCGTTGGCTTGAATTAGTTGCTTCCCAACTCATCCATTTTAACCGCCTCTGCTGACCGTGGTAGCTGCTTTCACGACGGACAACGTTTTTTTCCCCTGTCCCAGAAGTTACTTCCCTATTTTTTCCCAATGCTCCTCCACCCTGTGTAGCTTTAGCGGGCCCGGGGTCGGACTTCACGTTTCAGGCAGAGACAGAGACTATTCCAGGTGAAAATACAGGCTTTTTGTATTTAATTTAGCAGCAAACAAAAGTACCACGTCAAGGGGATGCACAAACACAAACAAAACCCTCCCTCTGGGCTCTAAAACAAGGTCACTTACGTCAGTCCCCGCAAGTTCACCCTGCTTTTTTTCCGCAGCTCCACCCAAGGGTTGAAGGTAGCCAGGGGTTGTAACCACCATAGCAGCTTTCCTGCTGACTTTTTTTACTCAGGTAAACCCCCGGGGTGCATCATGGGGAATGAGCACCCACCCGCTCTAGCTCACTCCCAATAAAGGCCCCCAGGAAAAAGCTAACCATACTAAAAATATTTCGCATGTTTTTAAAAAATGTCGACAGTCCCCAAAATGTCACACCCATTGAAGTTTTGGCCTTTCATTCCCCCCAATCTCCTTACCCGGGGGGATTGGTTTGGGACATTGAAAGGGGCATTCCAGGACACGCCTGGATGTACACCCCATTGTACACCTTTTCCCCCCGTTCCACCCTTTCAATTATATATATATATATATATATAAAATATATAAAAATATTATATATATATATATATAATAAAAAAATATACACATCCTGACTGAGAGGGGAAAATTGTATACCTCCTAACGTGGGGAAACCCTTTTAGCTTGCTATCTGAGGGGCATATATACCTGTCTAACTGAGGGACTTATATCCTATTAATTAAGTATTACTGGAAATGTGAGGGATTCTAAATATTTGATCCAAACGCAGGGAGATATTGGGCCGGAGGGAATCAGCGAGAAGGTTTGAACCGGAGGGGAAAAAAGGAAAAGTGGGCGACGCGATCAAAATGATGTCTCCTGGATCCCCTAAATGTAACTCAGTGTAATCACTATATTTCTGCAGAGCCACTCAACTATTCTACCACACTTTTCACGTATGGGGGGGGGTATATTAATCAGGGCCTTGTACAGCTGATCGTCCACAGTGGGGTTGGTTTGGTCAGGTAATTTTTTTTGATCCTTTAATATAAAAATTTTAGGGGATTTTGGTTTTTTTAGGAAGGGGTTTTTTTTTTGTAACAATCATTTGCTGGTAATTTTTTCCTTTATGTATGTTAAGGGTATTTCACGTCATAAGGGTGACGATTTTTTAAAAACAAATTTTTTATCACTGATTTTCATTGTGCAGTGATTCTGAGGAGATGGGTCAGGATCTAATGTGGAATAGTGCAGAAAATTAGTGACTTGGAACTGGCGCAGGGTGAGAGGATAAGTGTGGGTTGGTGCAATTTTTTTGAGGGATCGGGGGGAGGGCGCCATTGGCTGTACTCGCCTAGGGCACCAAAATGCCTTGTCCCGGCCCTGCATACTGCTGTCTCTTGGCAATCGTCTCGGTGAACGACTGCTGGCAACCTGAGTGCAGAAGTCAGAGTAAATCTGCACCGTATTGTAAAGAAGCAACCAATAAGGCAGAGTACTTTTCTTCTTTTCTTCTTTACTTTACTGAACAAGAGTGAATACAAAACAGTTCACAAGAGGTATTACTCAATAGGTTTGTGATTAAGTCCTTAAATCTCATAGCGGTCTCTCTTCAGCGGCAAGCATGTGGGGAGACTCTGAGACCAAACAGAAAGCTCTTCTAGTATGCACACATTGCAAGGCACTGGTAAACCCTTATATCCTATGGAAGTAGCCACCCCACCAATTCTCTCCACAGAGCAGGGAGACACACTGTCCACCTCCATCACTCTCTCCTCCACACGTCCTCTCTGGCTCAAAACTCCTCCCTTTTGTCACGGATGCCCCTGCGACCCTCGTCCCGGGTTGCAGGCGCATCCGTGCCCCGACTCGAGCGGCGCCCCGTCCCGCTCCTCGGGTCCGGGTTCCGCTCAGTCCTTTACAAGTGTCCCCAGTAACTTACCCGGCCACGCTCCTGTCCCGTCCGTCTCCGTCCCTCGGCGCGCGTGGCGCCGCTCCCTAGGGCACGCGCGCCGGCAGTGTGAGATTTAAAGGGACAGTGTGCACCGTAATTGCCATTACCAGCACTGCTCCTATTTAATCCAACCTCTCCTGCAGCCTTGCCGGATCTCTTAGTGCTCTGCCTACTGTGAAAGCGTTCCAGAAAGCCTTGTCTTCCTTACCCGGTTTGGCACCGAACCCGTTTTGCTTACGTTACCGACCGCGAACCTTGCCGCCTGCCCTGACCCTTCTGCCTGTCTACGTCTTGAATCGCAGCCGCCTGCCCCGACCTCCTTGCCTGTCCCCGACTACGCGCCTGACTGCCGATTCTGACTTCGCCTACCCTTGGCCGCCACGCGCAAGCAAGTCCGCCACTGGAAGCGACCTGGTAGATTCCCGCCGCAGCAAGTCCATCGCATTGCGCGGGCTCTGAGTGAATATCTGGGACCTACTTATACTCCGCTCCCTGGTGTGGGCTTCCATCATCGCTTGCGGCGGTCCAGTGGATCCACTACCAGACCGTTACACCTTTCCTCCTCCTGTCCCTGTGTCCCCCCAAAACGTTTCCCCCTGTAATCAGGCCACTACCACACTGCACCTTGGATGTTCTGGCGCTATCTACTGGGCAAGAGGACTTACTACAGCCCCTTGTTACACCTCATCCCCAGGGCTTAAGGGTTGCCGTCCCGGTAACCTGAGTTTTCACCACATATTCTTCATATCGAATTGGCATTCTGCCAAAGTATGGAAACGTTGGGAGTGGCCGTACCAGTATGGGTTTCAGGTCCCGGTGAAACCCTTCTGGACTTCAGGAGGCACGCTTGACCTTGGATTCCAGCGGTGGTGATTATCCGTTGTAGAAGCACCGCTCCTTTGTCAACATCTGGGGCACTCGAGGGAGAGGGGGTATTCCCTCCGTAAGGCAGGAGGCTTGACTACCAAAGTACAAGGTCCCTCAACAGGTTCCCGTTGAAATATCCTGGTCTGTCCCTTGCCCCCCTTCCTGACTTACTTCCAAAGACTGTATATTCTGTTTGGGTTGGCGGATCACTCGTAGACCATGGTTCCATCACCAACATAATTTTTTTCCCTTTCTACGGGCAGACTTGTGTCCTTACCATCCCACTCACTCTCCACTGTGCAAAGAGCTCTCTTCTCAATCTCTGATTCACCGCCAACTCGCGGGGAGTCATCCGGCGAGCTACAGGTCCATAAATTTCCTGACCTTCCTGCGATGATCCCCCCATCCAAGTTGGGATCCACTTTGGCTCTCTCCTCACTCAGGACATCATGAGACTGAAATGGGCATCTTCCATTTCTCCCGAACTCAGCATGAAAAGAGAATATCCCGTGGTGGAGTGTACTGGTATTATTATAGACTACACCACTCAGCCACAAGTCCGACACCTCTTCCCTCTTGACCTTCCTCTAAGGTCCGTAACATTTGCAGCAAGGTTCTGTTTCATGCGCTCGCAAGCGCCATTTTCCCCTTGTGGTGGTAAGGAGTGGTCCGTGTCTTCCTGATTTGGTAAGATGACACAGTTCTTCGATCACCTACCCTCAAAGCAAGCCCCCTGATCGGAAGTAGCTGATTGGGGCAGCCGTACAATAGAATGAAATTCTGTCCACAAGCCAAGGCGCGGTCTCCGCTGTTTTGGGTCCGGATCGGAATTGCCACCACAAATTTGATGAAGTGTCAAATATAACCAACAGACATTTGAATCCCCGTAATCCCAGTAAGGTAGTCCATCATGACCAGCTGGAGTGGATAAAACGACTGGAAAATTCCTCACTGCGCCTGCATGTTCATGGCTATTGCTAACCACAATTCCTACAACGTTGTATACGTTCTCTGTCAGTTTTCCTCAATGTTAGGGTGGAAATAGTACCTCTGCACCACTCAAAGACTTAGCAGTCCAAAATGCCCCCTGTTTTCTCGTGCAACCACTGGATAAAGCCCTCTACCTCTTTTGGAAGGTACCACCAATTGCCAGACAGTGTCAATTTCTGAGGGCAGCTGCACTTGCCTTGTATGAGTACCCCTTTCTCCGGACCATCATCTTTCCTTCTGCTTCCAATGCTTCTTCCCTTCCGGCGACAGGACATTCCATTCCTCATGGTGTGGGACATTGATCCTCTGGAGCCAGCCTCGTACTCTTCTATCTGGGGGTCACTCCCTGTCGACTCTCCAGTCTTGACTGTGCCTCCAGTCCACCTTCAGAAGCTTGGTCCGATACAGCTGCTGACCTCTGTAGCAACCTTGATCGCGATTGAAGTTAGATCTCATTCTCCACCCGTTCTCAACGTGACCGCGATGGCCTTGTCCCACGGGTGTTACGGGACAGTGCAACTACATTAGTGTTTCTCTCCCTGGAACGATACCCGCATTTGGAATTGTACTTGCTAGAGCCGGGCCACCACCGTTGCTCCAAAGCCCCCAACTTTGGCGGTATCCAGATGCACCAGGGGGTTATTTGTCGTGTCACCACGTAAACTGTGCGCCTGTCAAATGTCCGCGAACTTTTCCGTTACGCCAAAACACCGCCATAACACTAGTTTTAAGGAACTGTTAATTATCTGGATTCCTCTCCCGTCAAAGTCCTACTGGCAACACAATTGACCCTCGCTCTTGGCCGCGCCTGTACTTGGGTAAGTGACAGGTTCCCAACCTTTAGAGACGCCCTCAGTTTTGTAACACAAAGGGCAAGCTGAAGTCAGCGTAAAGTCTAAGGTTGGGGCACAAGTTAACAGTCTCTTTGTTCTTAGGAAGGCCCCCTTCAGCATCCTTATGCATGGAATGTTCTTCGCTTGGCCTCTCCGAGCCCCCCCTGAGAAGAGCATATAACGGGGTGGCAATCTGGCAAAGCCATTCATAACCTTCGGTAGTACCCTACAAGTCCAGGAAGATCTCAGTTTCATTGGCCGTGTGAGGGTGGGGCCACTGCTCACTGCACGAACTTTGGAGACTATGTGCTTACCCCGAACTATTAGAGACTACATGTCCTAGGTACTCGAAACTGTCCCTGACAGATGACATTTAGAGGGTCATTCAACTTTAACCATGCGACTCTAACCGGCTTAGCAGTCGATCCCATCTGTTCTAGTGTCCCGTGAAGGTGGTGAGATATAATGAAGGCATCCATAATAAATGAGCGAGACATTCATAATTCAAATCCCCCAAACACAGTTCCATCAACCCTCTGAAATGTTGCAGCGCATTCTTCCAATCCAAACTGCAATGCGTAGAAACTCAAACAGTAGTAGTAACAAAAGCCTCTTCTCCGGTCCTTCTCGGCAAATGGACCTGCCAGTAACCACTGGTCTAGATCCAAGAGGTGGAGAAATACGAGCCTGTCCTAGGCCACCACGAATTTTCAATGCGGGTAATGGGTAAGCATCGCTCACCGTCAAGCGAAAGACCGCCCTAAAATCCGCCGCAGAACCGGAGAGTCCCATCCTCTTCTTTACAACACGATTCAAGAGGCCAGGGCTCTTACTGGCTGAAATCAACTGTTGCTTCCAGCTTTGCTTTAACATGTTCTTGATCTCCTGATAAAGTGCTGAGGAATATGTTGGTAACGCTGCCGAAACCGAATGGGCTCCCCAGTCGGATCTCGTGCTCCAAGTCTGCGTGAGGCCCGAAGTAGGCCTCGTGATGGGAGTAAGCCCCCATATGGGCCGCCAGAATCAAGGACAACTTCCCTTTTTGCTTCTCGCCATCCAACTTAGTCCCTTCTGGCACACTGCGTTCATACACTCTCAACTGAGGGGAAGGGGTTCTCTGGCCCTCACACTGGCACAGGAGATACTTCTTCCCCGCTTCCCTCTCGCCACCTCTAGCTCCAAATCGGCTGTCACCCAAGGTACTTACCTCTTTACCCGGGTATACCTCTGCCATGTGTTCTCGAGAAGCATTTTCCTGCATGATCATTTACTTCAAGACCCGAACCAGTAACCGGCCACGGCGTAACGTCACACAGATCACTCAATCCCACTGACTACTCCTTCCATCTGGAAGGCCGGCTCTACCATCACTGGTAGTACCCTGTAGCTTTCCTATCTGTACCTACAGCAGGGAATCAGCAACTCTGCCTCGCCTGTAACACTTATTGGTTGAGAATGAGGTACCCAATACTGCCAGGGCCCGTTGACCCCTTCCAGCTCCGCTTTTATCCGCACTGTCGAAAGTCCCGCTGTTAAAGCCTGATGGGTGGTCAATATCCATGGAGTACCCTCTTCAGTACTTCGGTCCCAGCTCATGGGCCATCAGTCCATCAATGGCTTGTAGTTAGAGATGGGCGAATCGATTCTAACGAAGTGGAATTCGTTTAGAATTTCAGGAAAACTTCGGTTCGTAACGAAGTCGAAGTTTGGTGATTCGCGGGAAACGAAGTGTGCTTTTCATGATAAAATGCTGCGAGCACATGCGTTTACATGGGGCAAAGCACTCTGGAGGAATGACTGGCAAGCCTGCATGACAAGTGCAGAGATGAAGCCATCAGAGACCGCGGGATACTGTGACGTCACCGCACTATATAAGACCGAGCGCGCCGCTGGGAGCTCACACACCTCTCACTGTACTTGACAGGGAAGGAGCTGCTGCGGGTTGATAGCGGCCTTCTGAAGAACTGATTTTTACACAGCGATTATTTGTGGGGTGACTCAGCTTGTCTCAGAGACTGTCTCTGTATGTCTATTTCTGATTTTTGGGGGTATTGGCATCTGAAATCCCAGTGTGCGTCACTGCAGCTGCATATACATTCAATATCCAAGTGGGATCAAAGCTTTCCTGTTTGTATCATTTAAAGAAACACGTTTTTTACAATACAAAATACCACTTCAATTTTGCTGCTCCAATTCTATTGCCGCAAGTTAACTCCAGGGATAATTAAGCGTTGTTTTTGCTGGTGTGCTGACAAAAATATAACCGTCTTTTTCAACGCTAATATATATATTTTTTTTTGTAAGCCTAATTCACTAGCAAAGGTTAATTACAATTTTATCTCTTGTTGTGTGGTGTAGAAAATACACCATTGTAACACTCTACAAAGCTGCTAGTTTGTGGTGGCACAATTCTATGCGCAATTTACATCCAGGGGTTAATTAAGCTTGATTTTTTGCAGGTGTGCTGACAAAAATAGAACCGTCTTGTTTCAACGCCAATTATAATATTTTTTTTGTAGCCTAATTCACAGCAAAGTTAATACAATTAATCTCTTGTTGTTGTGGCGGTAGAAAATACGCCTTTGTAACACGCTACAAAGCTACTAGTTTGTGTGGCTCATTCTATTGCGCCATTTACATCCTGGGGTTAATTAAGCGTTGGTTTTGCTGGTGTGCTGACAAAATTAAACCGTCTTTTTCAACGCCAATATATATTTTTTTTTGGTATCCTAAATTCACAAGCAAAGGTTAAAAACAATTTTATATCTTGTTGTGTGGCGTAGAAAATACACCATTGTAACACGCTACAAAGCTACAGTTTGTGGTGGCTCAATTCTATTGCGCAATTTACGGCATCTATCCAGTTAATTAAGCGTCTGTTTTGCTGCTTGTGCTGACAAAAATAAACGTCTTTTTCAACGCCAAATATATATATTTTTTTTTGGTAGCCTAATTCACCAGCAAAGGATAATTACAATTTATATCGCTTTGTTGTATGTGGCGAGAAAATACCGCCAATTGTAACACGCTACAAAGCTACTAGTTTGTGGTGGGTCAATTCTATTGGGCAATTTACATCCAGGGTTAATTAAGCGATGTATTTGCTGCTGTGCTGACATAAAATAACCCGTCTTTTTCAACGCCAAATATTATTTTTTTTTTGGTAGCCTAATTCACAATCAGAAGTAATTAACAATGTTAACATCTCTTGTTTGTGTGGCGTAGAAAATACCACATGTAACACGCTAGGACAGTAAGCTAACAGTTGTGAGGTCTCAATTCTATTGCGCAATTTACATCCAGGGTTAATTAAGCGTTGTTTTTGCTGGTGTGCTGACAAAAATAAACCGCTTTTTCAACGCCAAAAGATATATATTTTTTTTGTGTAGCCTAATTCACAAGCAAAGGTTAATTACAATTTTTATCTCTTGTTGTGTGCGTAGAAATTCCGCCATTGTAAACACGCTACAATCATACATTTGTGAGGGCTTCAATTCTATAGCGCAATTTACATCCAGGTTAATTAAGCGTTGTTTGCTGGTGTGCGACAAAATAAACCGGCTTTTTCAACGCCAAATATATATATTTTTTTTGTAGCCTAATTCACAAGCAAAGGTTAATTACATTTTATCTCTTGTTGTGTGGCGTAGAAAATACGCCATTTGTAACACGCTACCAAAGCTACTAGTTTGTGGTGCTCAATCTATATGCGCAAATAACATCCAGGGGTTCATAAAGCGTTGTTTTGCTGCTGTGCTGACAAAAATCACCGGACTCTTTATCAACAGCCAAATATATATCAATTTTTTTGGTAGCCTTAATCACAGCAAAGGTTAATTACAATTTTTATCTCTTGTTGTGTGGCGTAGAAATACGCCATGTAACACGCCAACAAGCTACTAGTTTGTGGTGGCTCAATTCTATTTGCGCATTTAACATCCAGGGGTTAATTAAGCGATGTTTTGCTAGCTGTGCTGACAAAAAAATAAACCGTCTTTTTCAACGCCAAATATATATTTTTTTTTTTGGTAGCCTAATTCACCAGCAAAGGTTAATTTACAATTTTATCTCTTGTTGTGTGGCGTAGAAAATACACCATTGTAACACGCTACAAAGCTACTAGTTTTGTGTGAGCTCAATACTATTGCGCATTTACATCCAGGGGTTAATTAAGCGTGTTTTGCTGGTGATGCAGACAAAAATAAACCGTCTTTTTTCAAGACAAATATAAATATTTTTTGGTAGCCTAATTCACAAGCAAAGGTTTAATTACAATTTTATCCCTAGTTGTGTGGCGTAGAAAATACTCCATTGTAACACCTACAAAGCTACTAGTTTGGGTGGCATCAATTCTATTGCGCAATTTACATCCAGGGTTAATTAAGCGTTGTTTTGCTGTGTGCTGACAAAAATAAACCGTCTTTTTCAACGCCAAATATATATATTATTTGTACCTAATTCCACAAGCAAAGGTAATTACAATTTTATCTCTTGTTGTGTGGCGTAGAAAATACGGCCCCATAGTAACACGCTACAAAGCTACTAGTTTTGGGTGGCTCAATTCTGATTGCGCAATTACATCCAGGGATTAATTAAGCGTTGTTTTGCTGGTTGTTGCTTGACAAAATAAACCGTCTTTTTGCAACGCCAAATATATATATTTTTTTTTTGGTAGCCCAAATCACAAGCAAAGGTTAATTACAATTTAATCTCTTGGTTGTTGTGGCGTAGAACATACACCATGTAACATCCTACAAAGCTACTATTTTGTGTGCTCAATTCTATGCGCAAATTTATTTATTTTATTTTATTTTTTTTTTTTTTTTTACATCCAGGGTTAATTAAGCGTAGTTTTGCTGTGTGCTGACAAAAATAAACCGTCTTTTTCCCCTACGCCGCCCCACGCCCTCCCCCGCCCTTCCCCCCCCGCCCCTCCACTCCCTCCTTTCACCCCCCATCCCCCCTCTCCCCCTTTCACGCATCTCTTTCCCTCTCTCCCCCTTTCCGCCCCGTCTTCTTCCCTCCCGCCCCCTCCTCCCCCCCGTCCCGCCCCCCCCCTTCCCCCACCCCCCCGCCCTCCCTCTCTTTTTTCTCCCACCTCCCCCTCCCCCCCCCCCCCCCCCCCCTTCCCCCTCTCCTTCTCCCCCCACCCAACGCCAAATATATATATTTTTTTGGTAGCCTAATTCAAAAGCAAAATTAATTACAATTTAATCTCTTGTTTGTGTGGCCGTAGAAAAATACACCATTGTAACACGCTACAAAGCTACTAGTTTGTGTGCTCAATCCTATTGCGCAATTTCATCCAGGGTTAATTAAGCGTTGTTTGCTGCTGTGCTGACAAAAATAAACCGCCTTTGTCAACACCGAAATATATAGATTTGTCTTGTAGCATAATTCACAAGCGAAGGTTAATAAAGCCTGTTTGTGCTTTTACATTTAGTAAAACAAACAGTGCTGGTAAACGACACATACAACGTAATTTTTCTGGCCATTTGTGAGCCAAAATTATATCCAAGGTTACCCAAGCTTTGTTACTGGGTTTCGATTTGGAACTCAAAAACAGGGTGTATATTTATCATATACTGATACGCTTCATCAAACAGTGTCCTGTACATTTTAGAAACTAACAGTATGTCAGACAGAGAGGTTGGCAGGATCTCACTGCGAGTGGACATGGACACAAACATTTCTGAAACGGGCCCCTTACGACAGCACAGCAATGGACGCAGCAGCATGGGCAACTCGTGAGCCACAACTGCCGGCTGACATCTAGCGTCCTGTGTGTTTGTACAGCACCCAAGGGTTCCTTGATTGGTTGACATATGGTCATCCTCTATCCTGCCAGATGACAATCTGACAGGACCCCAGCCAAAGAGTCGGGTGGGAACCTCAGACACAACCACTTAGATGGCATTGCCCGGGAGCGGTCACGGCCCACACCTGTCCTCATCCCGCCTCTGTCCCATCCCGTTCCCTCACCAGGATCAACAAATTGGTCTGGGCTCAGCGCCACTATATAGCGAGTATGAACCATTTGGAGGAGGGCAGTCAGCAGTCTAACTTTGGCATGCGAAGAAATGGTGCCCGAATATCCCCAGCTTCATGTCAGAAGGCGGCAAAGTATAGAGTGGATGATTGGCATGGTAGGACATGTGGTTGAGAGGTCATGCCTCGGATTACCAAGACGGGTGATGAGGACTGTAGTGACGATGAAACACTGAATAGATGATATGTAGCCGACCAGCTACTTGGTGAGCCGTGAAGCAAGGGCTTCAACAACGTCAAAGATAAGAGTCGTCAGCATATGCGCGTCAGGCAGCGCGCAGCCAGCAAGTGGGTGTGTGGCCGTGAGTCATCGCAGGTACAGCAGTGTGAGTCGGGAGCCCAAGCGGCCACTGGTAGAAAAACCCTCTGTCGCCAGGTCCAAGACAGTAGCGCACAGGGGGCCTCAGCGAGGCAGCCGCGGCAGTAGTCACTCAGTGCGTATCGTTGGCGGTAAAAACAGCTACTCGGCGGTGGCAGTTCTTTGCTAAGACACCGGAGAGCCCGAATATGGGTATATGTAGAATCTGTGGGCAGAAAGTGAAGCTGGCAGGAAGCAAACGTTGGCACAACGGCCCTGCGTCAACAATGCAGCGTCACCCATCCGGTGCCTGGGAGAAACGTGGCACAGATGTTGTGTCCATCCTGCCGCTGCAGAGCAGCAGCACGGCCAGTGGCACGCATGCCATTTCACCAGTCAAGGCGTCCACCACCCTCTGCAGAATGGCTGCTGTTTCTCTTTGACATCCCTCCCGGGCCAGTTGCTCCTGCTCCTCGCTACACATGGCGCCAGCAGTCGTTCAGAGAGGCTATTGTAAAGAGACAACAGTATGCGTCCAACCATCTAAGGGCAGCAGCAGACCGTGCTCCTGTCCAAGTTGTTGGTACTGCAGTCCTCCTTTCCAAATGGTGGACTCTGACCATTCAGAGAACTAATGCTTGTGCCGAGCGAGAGGAGAGTTCCAAGGCCGTAATTTCTTTTCCAAAAAGGCAGTACCAGCACTTCATAAATATGTAGAACAGAAAGTGGGTCAGTCCTTGAGCTTATCGGTTTGTTCCAAGGTACACGGCAGCGCGGACCTCTGGAGCTGTAACTACGGTCAGGGCCGTACATGTCCTTTACGGCCCACTGGGTGAATGAGCTTCCTGCCCGGCACACCAACAACTGGACAGAGACGCCTGCTTTCATCCTCCACGATTCCAAACTGCTGCTCCTGCCAATTCCGCCTCCCCTCCTCCACCACCACCACCATCTCAGCCTCACAAGTACTGCTCCATCATACCACATGTGTAGGCCAGCGGTGTCATCATTACTACACATACTTGCCTCGTCGAACGAATCACACAGGGGAGAACTTGCTCCGCGTCATGCAGCAAGAAATCGATGTGTGCTTTCTCCGCGCCAACTGCAAATCGGAACATGGTGCCGGACAATGGGAGGAACATGTGTCCCGCGCTGCACCGAGGAGGGATGGTCCATCTGCGCGCCCTGATGGTGCACTTTCAATCTGGTTGTTAAAAAGTCCTGAAGTCATCCACGAACATCCGAACATTCTGAAAATGGCCAGGGAAACTGTGCATGCACTTTATCCATTCGTACAAAGCCAGACACCCTCCTCGAGTTGCAGCGGCAGAACGGCCCTCCCCCATCACGCTCTGATATGCGATGTTTCCCACCCTGCTGGGAAATCCAGCCTGCACATGTTTGGCCGACTGTAGAACAAGAAAGGCCATTAACGATTTTTGATGATCCAGGCAGACAGAAGTACTCCCCTGTTATCTTTGATGTCAGCCAGTGGCACTCATTCGTGAGCACCTGCCGTTTGTTGAGGCCAATTCGAGGAGGGCACGTTATTTGTCAGTCGCCAGGACTTACGGGATGAATAACGTCATTCCACTGCTTCAGTCCTGGAACAGATGCTGAAAATCTGTCTGGGCAGGGGACTGGAGATGTGGCGACTACATCTCGTGGCCACATGAGTCCGGTGGGCGACTGAAATGGAGGAGGAGAGGAGGAAGGACATTGGAGCAAAGCATTGTCTGGTGAAATGATTGGATTTCTCCAGGTGACAAGAGGAGTAGGAGCAGGGATGCAGCTGAAGGAGGTGGATGGAGATGAGAAGACGAAGGCAGATGACTCCCACGCACCGTGGCAGTATACAGTGGAAATGGAAGGCAGGGAGCCCCTCGGATCACTTGTGCAGATGTCCCGCAGCATGCTTATTTGCCTGGCTAGTGCAACCCGAATAGTCAGCATCCGGCAGAGGGATGACTTCTGCTCTCCACCCTATTGACCCTCGCTACCGTCGCAAAATGGAGCCTTATTTCCCAGCTATCTGAGAGGGAAACAAACTCAAATACTATAAGGGAAGATCCTCCTAATCAGTTGGCCGCTGCCTATTTGCGGACATCGTCCCTTCCTCTGACAGGTCTGAACCGGGGGGTTCCCAGCGCCTCACGTACTACTGCCGCGGCTTGCTGGGGGAAGGTGGGGGGGTAGGAGCAGTACCAGCTCCATCAGCAGTAACCTAAGTCCTGGGAGTCACTAATATCAGCTTCCTTCACCCGCCTAGTAGAGAAGGCAGTCACCAGCACAGCAGCATTAACCATGGACATCCCTGAACCAACAGGGTTGTGGCCACTTGGACAGCACCTCTGCCACCCCAGTTAAAGATACCGCTGGTCTACTGGGCACCAAACTGTATGTGTGGCCGCAACTTGGCCGAGTTTGCAGTGGAAAGCTGTCCTGCCCGGCCAGTAGTGTGGCGATCAGAGCGGGTGTTCATGCGGCGGGGTCCCAACGTTCCCCCAAATAACCGCTAGTCCACGGGAAATGTTGAACTACTTGACCTTTGTCAAGATAGAATTCAGGGCGTGGATCGGCCAGGATTTCCACAACCAATGCCTAGGCGTCATTCTGGGTCAAACTACCTTCCTAACCCACTATTCAGATTCAGCCACCCGCCTGATGCCACACCTCTGCTGAGTGTTTCTCATCTGCCTACCACCGTCTTACCAGGACTGGTATTGCCACCCCACCTCAACACGCTGTCATTTGTGCCACTCTATGTGCCTAATGCTGCAGCTGCTCGTTCTGTTGCCGTGACATCCACACTGTGTCATTGTGCACTCTGCTACCTGGTACAGTTTTGCCAGCCTCCAGAAGTCATATGTGCCACTCTCTGACCTCATGCTGTTGCCTCCTTCATCACCTCCACTCTCTGTCATTTGTGCCACTGCCTGACCTCATGCTGCTGCCGCCGTGACCTCCGCTCTCAGTCATTGTGCCGCTCTGTGGCCTAATACTATTTTACCACCATGCAGAAATGTCATTGTGCCACTCCTCTGACCTCATGCTGGTCTGCTGTGTACTCCTGTCCGTGCCCTCCACAACTGTGTCAATGTGACCACTGTCCTGACCTCATGCTGCTGCCGTGGGCTGCTGCCATGCCTCCACACTGGTGGTGCTCTACTCCTGTTTTTTGCCACCTCCAGAATTGTCATTGTGCCACGTTCTGACCTTCATGCTGCTGATGTGGCTGGCTGCCGTGCCTCCACACTGTGTCATTTGTGCACTGTCTGACTATGCTGCTGCTGTTTGCTCCTGCCAGTCCCTCCACACTGTGTCATTGTACCACTCTGTTGCCTACTCTTTTTTGCCCAGCACCAGAATTTGTCATTGTGCCACTGCCTGACCTCATGCTGTCTGCCACCGTGACCTCCACACTGTGTCCATTGTTGCCACTCTGCGGCCTGGTACTGTTTTTGCCACTCCAGAATGTCATGGTGCCCTGTCGCCTCATGCTTCTGTGGCTGCCGCCGTCACCTCCACACTCTGTCACTAATGTTGCCACCTGACTCCTCATGTTTTGTTTGTTCAGCTTTTGCTGCCATGACTTTATCATTGCATACGTTCCTGCTTCAGTTTTTGTCATTTTGCCCCTTAAGTGCCCAGGGCAATTTATAGTGAAGCGATTCTAAAGCGGCGGCAGTCATGTGCGTGTCATACCTAAAACACTTCCCGCAAACATTGTATGAAGACCAAACCAGCTCCCCTCTGCATTTTTAGCATGGCACAACGTTCTAAAAGCACCCTGCAGGCTCCTGGCAGCCTGGAAATAGCTGTTTTTTAACGTGAATTCGTGCCGAAGTAATTCGGACCGAAAACGATTTTGTCGAAAATTCGCGAAGTTGACCGAACGAATTTTGAGAATTCGCCCAACCTACCTTGTAGTACATTCATACCCAGAATCACTGGTACTTGTGGAATCCGATAGTATTCTGTACTACCCACCACCACCCCCTTTCCTTTCACAAGTGTCCCCAGAGCTCAATGTCACTGCATGACCCCTACCATCTGAATAGGAAGTTTTATTAGCGGCTTTTAGACTCACCCAGAGGCGTCTTTAAACATGGCGGTGGAAAGTGTGCCTCTCAAAAGCCGCCCTAGCGAGTGGTGACTTGCGAGCCCGTATCCACCAGGCAGGTCAATTCCCCCCAATAAATCCTGGCTTGATACCAGCTCTCCCCAATTAAATCTTTAGCCTCCAGCATAGGGCAATATCTCATAATTTCCTCCTTCGGTTCCCCCACAACCGCAGGCAGAATCCTAGTTTAAATCCCCCCTGTGAGAGTCTCTACCAGTTGGGGACATTTCTTCCATAGGTGGCCTGACTTCGTCACACTCCCAACGCACTCGGTTTGTTTATCTCTCATTCTGTAGGCACCCGTCTTCGGTGAATCTCCCCGTTGCAGTCCCATGGGCCAAGTATGTCAGTCTATTACCTTGATCGCCAAAGACCCTTGAAGTTCTCTCAGCTCTGCCTCCAGGGAATTCAAACTTAGCTCCAGTGTATTCTCTTCGGACTGGTGGCTACCCCTGCTTGCGTCACCCCCTCCACTCCTCCTCCTTCTCCACGTGATCGTTTCTTTAACAATGGTGAGAGGTCAGGTGGGGGTCCAGTTAAACTCGCTCCCCTCAAGTCCTCCATATGCCTGACTCTCACACCAGGAAGCTCTGTATTGGCGAAGGCTCAGCGCCAGTTCTTCTTTCTTTTGCAAAGCAGTCATAAGCTCCTGTAGGCCGATTGCCATACTGGGGTAGCATCTCGTTTTCTTTCTGACAACGATGCGAAGACTCTCTTCCATTAACAACTTCTTCTGACGAGACGACTCATACACATCCTCTAGGAACTCACGATATGCACAAAACTTGTCCTTTGACGTGTAGAGTGCAGCCATAACTGAATTTCCGGGCTTCTCCTTCAAGGGTACTCATTGCCAATTCCTGGTTTCAGATGTGGGCGAGTTACACAACCGGCAGCCCTTCTAGTCGTTCCTTCCAATCTTCAAGTGGTAACATTGTCACCACTAAACTTGGGTACAGAGCACATTAGAGCCGCCCACCGGACTGTAGTGAGACGCTGGACGAGGCGGAAGTAACTCTGTCAGTCGCCATATCAGTATCCATCCTATCGCACTACACGAAATATAAAGAAGGGCAACCATAATTCAGAGTACTTTTCTTCTTTACTTTACTGAACAAGAGTGAATACAAAACAGTTCACAAGAGATATTACTCAACAGGTTTGTGATTAAGTCCTTAAATCTCGTAGTGGTCTCTCTTCAGCGGCAAGCCTGCATGTGGGGAGACTCCCTCTCCCAAAATGCGTGTCTGGAGACCAAACAGAAAGGCTCTTCTAGCAGACACTTGCAGATGCCAACTGGTAAACCCTTATATCCTGATGGGTAGTATCAGCCCCACCAATTCTCTCCACAGAGCAGGGAGACACACTGTCCACCTCCTCACTCTCTCCTCCACACTCCTCGTCTGGCTCCAACTCCTCCCCTTTCCCCTCCGTCCCTGTGTCCCCCACAAAACGTTTCCCCCTGTAATCAGGCAACTACCACACTTCACCTTGGATGTTCTGTCGCCATCTACTGGGCAAGAGGACTTACTACAGCCCCTTGTTACAGGTAGATGATGTAATAGACAGGGAGTTGTCTTCGGCAGAGGTGGTGAATCCTTGACTGCCTGAAATGGGAGGGCGTGCCACTGTGTGCTGCTGCAGTTTGGACAGGATGGACCACCACATCTGAAACACGTAAGTAACTGCCATGTATGATGATTGCAGGGCCGTGGTGCCAATGTTAGGTCCCTGGACATCGCTTTACTTTCTGACCACTGATTCAGCAATATACAGTTATGTTCAACCTTCCTCTGGTGACACGTCAAAAAACTGGCAACACCGCCGAGTTAGGTTGATTTTACCACCATAGCGCTGCACCCTGACTGACTGTTACCGCCGCTGACCCGGTGAACCACTGTGCCACTACTTTCTGGGACCTGCAAAGTGGGTGGTCTAAATCGTGGCCGTTTGGCTCCCAACCTCACACTGCTGCCACCCTGCTGACTCCCGGCCACATTACCGACTTACACGCAAGCTGCCGCTCTCTTCTCCCAATGATAATGATGAAGCCCTTGTACACTGTTGGTCTGATTCAGCTGATAGCATCACATGGCTTTCAAAACCACCAGTATGCTGATGACACCCAACTTTACATTTCCGGCCCAAACATTAACTCTCTACTGTCCAAGATCCCAGATTGCCTGTTGTCCAAATCCTCCTTCTTCTCCTCCCGTCTCCTAAAACTTAATGTAGAAAAAATGGGCAACTTCCAGTGTCCGGGACAATGGGTATCGAGGGTAAGCACTGCGTAGGGCGCCACTTCATCCCAGGGAGAAAAGGGGCAACAAGGTGTCATGGAGGTCTGAATTTTCCGTTATGGGGCACTTTATGCCTTGTTTAAACTAGGGCACCTTATCTGTCCCAGCCTTGCTTGCTCACCGCTCCCAAGTGCGATCGGCTACATCGATTAGTGTTTGCCTGTCACCGCCGTCCACCTCAACGGTGTCGCTGTACAAAGTCTAACCACTCACAACATAACCCCCATTGCAACTCTACTCAACACTATTGCCCCGCTTCGCAAGAAGACGATGTCTTCCACACCTCTTTGCTGCCCACTGCCTGAAATAATTTTGTCCTCACCTGTTATATTGGCACAGAGGCACAGCACATAGTAGTTTCTCTGGCTGTGGAAGCGAACAGGACAGATGTGGGTTGAGACAGGTGAGAGCCCCCACCTGCCCCCTTGCCATGCCAATTAGGGTTGTGTGTGACAAACCCACCGACTCTTGGCTGGGGTTTGTCAGATGTCATCAGGGAGAAAGTGTATGACCTAGTGTGTGGTCAACACAGTGGCCGTATGATGACACCGAGGCTGTGCCTCGAAGGGTGACTCCTGCTGTGACGTCCCCATATCTGTGTTTGGATCTGTGGCGGGCTACAGGAACTACTTTTGAGTTTCTTTGACGCTACGGTAAGAATCTTAGCCCCACTTGTTTTTTTTCCAGCTGCGCTGCCATGACTTTATCAGGCTGCGTATCCGCATCAGTTAATTGGTCAGTTTGTGCCCGTGTAAGTGGCCCATGATTTTAGAGTGAAGCATCTAAAGAGCGGCGTGCTGTCATGTGAAATGTCATACTAAACACAGCATTGTATGAAGACCTAAACCAGCTCCTCTGCATATTTAAGCATGGCACAACGTTCTACAACACCCTACAGGCTCTCTGCAGCCTGGAAATAGCTGTTTTCAAAGCGAATTACTTCGGGACGAAACGGATTTTGTCGGAAAATTTGGCGAAGTCGGCGTACCGAATTTTTGAGAAATTTGCCCATCCAAAAATTTTAAAAAAAATTTAACTGACCTTTTCAAACTCTGGTCTTCTTTTTTGGTAAATCTAAGCCTTTTTAAAACCTTTAACAAGAGGGGAACGCCCCCTAAGAATTTTTTAAAAATTTTTTGGAAAATTCATTTTTTAAAAAACCTTTTCAACATGGAAACGTTATGGCATAACGTCTCTAGCCTGACTTTATCAAGGGGAAAACTATTTCTCCCTGAAATTTCCATATTTTAAAAAAAAGAAATTTTTTTTCCAGTATTTGCAGCTCAGTCTTCTACTAGAGTCAACCTTTTGGACTAATAATCCTGAACAACTGACTAACTTCTACCACTTTCTGGCAGCCAAAAAAAGTTTTTCAAAAGGCCTATCCATTGTCTATCAAATCTTAACATCTGAATCCTCTACACCTAAATTTCCTCCCCTAGTTAAATGGGAAAACGCGTTAGAAAAACACTTCAGTCTAAACCAGTGGTGTACTGCTATACAAATGTCCAGAAAAAACACATACAAAAATGGGACAATACTTACTCAAAAAAACACAAGAGCCATATTTACAGCTCAATAGCTGGACTGGACTGAACCCCAGGAGGGGGAAAAACCTGGCCCATTTTCTATTTGGGGAAAAAATAAGCAGGTGCAGTTAATTGCTGAGCAGCAGCTCACACACCTCACCACTAGGAAAAAATTAAAGAGGGAAAAAAAAACTCCCACAAACTAAAACCTTTTCACACCGGGAAAGCAGAAAAGCCCCAGTAAAAATGCATGGGGAAAATGCACAAATGCAAAAATACCAATAGAACAACAAAATCACATACCCTCCATGTATGAGGGGGTGGTTGCCCGGAAAACAAATTGCATATAAATTTAAAACCCATACAGAAGGGTGCCATAAAAAACAGATAAAAAGTGTGGTGCACCTTTCGGGTTTAAAAACCAATTAGGACAAAACAACCCCGCAAAAGATTTTGGGTTTTTTGGGCCCCCACTTTCTGGGTTTTCCAACACAAAGTACAGAAAACCCTTTCCCCTCCCCCCCATTCTTTGGGGAAAATAAAAAATTACAAACTTGGGAAAAAAAAATTTAAAAATTAGGGATTTAAATTTGGGACAGTGGCCATAAACGCCCAAACCGCAAAACCCCGTCAAAAGTCCCCCATGCTTGCAGTCTCATTTTCCAAAAAATTTAAAAAGAAAAAACACATACAAGAATGGACAAAACTTTCTCAAAAACCTACAAGGGCCCTAAATTTAGCTCAAAGGGGTGACTAAAACTGGACCCCCTAGCAGGCAACTCTTGTCCATATGCTACTTCGGAAAAATAAGCAGGTGCAGCTAATTGCTGAGCAGCAGCTCAAACACACCACCACTAGGGGAACAATTAGATGACAAAAAACTGCACATTAACTTAATACCTGTTCACACCAGCATGCAGAAAAGACACAGTATAATGCATGGGGAGATTGCACAGCAATGAGCTTTTTATACAAATGTCCACCAAACTTTCCAAGTGTTTAACCAACAGAGAAACAATGAGGAGAATTCATTTATGCTGGTATATGCAGCCAACCAAACTAGCACACATGTACCCCAATGCCTCGAATCTTTATTGGAAACAATGTGGTCAACAGGGCACCATGCTGCGTGTTTGGTGGGGTTGTCCTAAAATTAAACGATTCTGAAAAGCTATTTTCTGTTTCATAACAGAGGTTACCAACCTCAATATTTCTCTGACTCCAGTATTAGCTTTATTAGATCTGGATTTAGATAATATTCCTGTTATGGGTGTCCCTGCGACCCCCGTGTTGGGGTCGCAGGTACACCTGCACCTCCGCATCGTCCTCAGCTGTGGCCGGCGCTCTGAGTTCCACTTACCTCGCCACGCTCTTGTTCTCTTCTCGGCGCATGCTCCTGCTGCCGGCCGGGTGATTTAAAGGGACAGAGCGCCGGTGATTGGTCTCACCGGGCGCTGACCCTATTTAAGCCCTGCCCCTTCCTTAGCACCTTGCCGAATCGATAGTGCCCTGAGCCTAGAGAGGAAGCATTCTATTGTGTCTTGTTGCCGTTACTGTGTACCGTATCTTTCTGCCTCTGTCCCTCGACTACGAACCTTTGCTGCCTGTCCTGACCTTTCTGCCTGTCCCCGACTACGAGCTTGCTTCATGATTTTGTACCACTCTGCACCAAGGCTGCTGCCACAAGCAAGTCACATCAGGGGTAGCGACCTGGTAGCAATTTGCCGCAGCAAGTCCATTCCTCTTTGCGGCGGGCTCTGTTGAAAACCGGACACTAGCTTTGGAGTTGGCTTGGAACAATGCAGCATTGTGCGCCACATTCAAGAAGGGACTCTCCAGCCAGATTAAGGATTCTCCCTCGACCCGGGACCCTCCATCTTCGTTAAGTGAGCTCATCCATCTGGCGACCCGCATTGATATCCGTTTCTCGGAGAGACGTGAGGAGCTCCACCAAGAGCGTGTACCAGTCCAAACACGTCGTCTACCTCGTCTTGAGCCGGTGTTTCTTCGGCCTCCACTGCCTTCTTCCCAGCCAGCCATGGAAGAGGACATGCAAGTGGACAGAGCCCACCTGACTCCGCAAGAACTTAACTGACGACTTGAGGAGAACCTATGCCTTTACTGCGGCAGCCCTGAACATATCCTCAGGGGTTGTCCGCTCCGTCCACAACGTCCAGTTACTCCAGCCTCTGCCGGTTCCTAGCAGTCCTTGGGGCCATATTGCTATGAACTTCATCACCGACCTACCGCCCTCTGATGGAAATACGGTTATCTGGGTGGTCACTGACCGTTTTTCCAAAATGGCTCACTTCGTTCCCTTGCTTGGTCTCCCTTCTGCTCCTCAACTCGCCAATCTCTTTTTTAAGCATATCTTCCGGCTGCATGGACTTCCCCTACATATTGTTTCGGATCGGGGAGTTCAATTCGTCTCAAGATTTTGGCGAGGCCTCTGTTCTCTACGATAAGTGGAACTGGATTTCTCTTCCGCGTACCACCCGCAATCGAATGGGCAAGTGGAGAAAGTGAACTAAGTCTTGGGTACCTATTTCCGCCACTTCGTATCCGCAAGACAAGATGATTGGTTCAGTCTGTTGCCATGGGCGGAGTTTTTGTATAATTCTCTAGACTGATTCCGCTGGGGCATCCCCCTTCTTCATTGTCTTCGGTCGGCACCCCCCCCCCCCCCGTCCGCTGCCCTCTGCCTCCTCCGATGTCCCTGCTGTGGACAATCTAGTCCAGGATCTATCGGCCATTTGCAAGGAGACGCGCCAATTTCTGCTTCAGGCCTCTGCCCGGATGAAAGTTCAAGCAGACAAGAATAAAAGACCCCCTCCTTCCTTTGTTCTGGGAGATAGGGTATGGCTGTCTGCTAGATATATCCACTTTAAAATCCCTAGCTACAAGCTGGGACCCCGTTTTTAGGTCCCTTTGAAGTCCTGAGGTGCATCAATCCGGTGGCCTACAAGCTCCGACTCCCCCCCTACTATGCGCATCCCAAACTCCTTCCACGTCTCCCTGCTGAAACCGGTCATCCATAACCGGTTCTCTCGGTCAGTGGTTCCCCCGTCTCCCGTAGGTGACTCCACCAATGTTTTTACCGTCAAAGAAATTTTGGCAATGAAGACGGTTAGGAGGAGACGATTTTTTTTGGTCGACTGGGAGGGGTTTGGGTCGGAGGAAAGGTCGTGGGAGCCGGAGGAGAACATCCTGGATCGGGGCCTCTTGTCTAAGTTTATGCGGGCCAGAAAGAGGGGGAGGCCAAAGGGGGGGTACTGTTACGGTTGTCCCTGCGACCCCCCGTGTCGGGTCGCATGCACACCTGCACCTCCGCAGCGTCCTCAGCTGCGGCCGGCGCCGCAGCCTGGCACTCGGGCTGCGGGCACGCCCGCAGCTCTGAGTTCCACTTACCTCCCCACGCTCCTGTTCTCGTCCCGGCGCGCGCTCCTGCTGCCGGCTGGGTGAGCGCTCACCCCCTAGGTCGCGCGCGCGGTACTACAGGCAAATTTAAAGGGACAGCGCGCCGGAGATTGGTCTCACTGGCCGCTGACCCTATTTAAGCCCTGCCCCTTCCTTAGCACCTTGCTGAATCGATAGTGCCCCGAGCCTAGAGAGGAAGCGTTCTATTGTGTCTTGTTGCTGTGTACTGTATCTTTCTGCCTCCGTTCCTCGACCACGAACCTTTGCCGCCTGTCCTGACCTTTCTGCCTGTCCCCGACTATGACCTTGCTTCATGATTTTGTACCACGCTGCACCAAGGCCGCCGCCACAAGCAAGTCACGTCAGGGGTAGCGACCTGGTAGCAATCCGCCGCAGCAAGTCCATTCCGCTTTGCGGCGGGCTCTGTTGAAAACTGAGACCTACTTAGACTCCGCTCCCTGGCGTGGCTATTACCATCGCTTGTGGTGGTCCAGAGGATCCACTACCACTGACCGTTACAATTCCACATTCCATCCACACATTTTCCATATATTCATGTCTGCTAGAACCACAATAGCGCAATTTTGGAAAGATCCAAAAAAAAAACCCCTCCTGACGTCATCAGTGTTAATTTTAATTACAGTACCCTTGTGAAACAAAAGTGATAGACTCTCCATATATCTGCAAGAAAAAAGTATTGTTTATGGGAAACCTGGGTTACTTCAAGGTACTTCACTCCACCCTTCTAGACAACATCTTGTAAGATTACTTAACCTAGTTACACATCTTCCATGAAGTTTTATCTACAAGTAACTATTATCCACTGAAAATTTTATCACTCTACTTTGAATGTTATTCACATTGTTTATTCTATCTATGTTGGTCCTGTAGACCCCTTGCTCTCCATTTGGGAGCATTGCCTACCTCCTGGTTGCATATTCCAACCTACTGTATATGATGTTGTATACAGCTTGTTTTACACTTTTTGTAACTCTGCTATATTCAATAAACTTTGGTTAAAAGAAAGGCGTCTCCAGGGAAGTGCTGCATCATTGTTAGTAACACAGATGCGGTCCTTGACTCCTGATTGGACAAGGATGAATGATCATAGTGTTGAAATCACCTTCCCATTATCAAGTTGCTTTAAGGGGTTTTCTCACTAGCTTTTCATCTTCTGTTTCATCAGGCTGTGGGTAGCTTTCTGTAACTAGCTGAGACATTACAAAAAGTAAGGAAATTTAATCTTAAGTAGACAAATCTACAAGTACTCTGGGGAGTGAAAACAATTGCTTATCTGTAATGAGTCTTTTCCAAAAGTGAGCTTCGTCTTCAATTACCTGTCCCTACATGTTGAAAGCTAATCTTTGTATTGAGAAAATCCCTTTACATCTTTTGTTACCAGTAATTGATATAGTTTCAAGAAAAAAGAAACAATTGGGGAGTTAAATGTGTAGCTATTTAGCAAAGAGTATGTTGTGCTATTTATAACCAAATGAACATAAAGGTATTGGCCTTCTCGATAGAGGAAAAGAACAATATGGGACAGTGTACACTGGGCGGCCAGAAGATTTTCAGTAAAAATTAGCTCTTTATTTTACATCCATAGTAAAAATCCAAGTAAGGCATAGTCCGCCCTTAGTCATAGCAAAGTCAAAGCAAATTGGCCTTCTGGATCTGGTAATTACTCCTGAATTTGGCATGTAAGAAAACTGATAATTACAATGGTTACCCCTCGAATAAGCGGCGGAACGGAAATATTTGATTTATGGAGCTTTAGGAATACACAGGTTACCCCACTGCCAATGTGTGTCTTGCAGAAACATTATATCTGGACTAAATCTTTTGATATGTGTCAGGATGCATTTCCGTTTAACCAGAGAGTTCAGTCCTGCCACATTCCAAGACAGAATTTGTAATGTACTGATGTGTTGGAAAATAGAGTGGGTACGTTGATTACAGGTACTCATCCTATGCTGGTTCTTTGATGTTCTTGAATGAACAGGAGAGTAGTTGGATGATCAGGCACCTTGTTCCAGTGAGCAAAGTACTCTGATAGATATTGCGTGTCCTTACAAAGTCGTCCTGAGAATATAAAGCAAAAACATTATAACACAATAACTAATTAACAAAATGTGGACAACGACTGCCATTCCTCAGGGCTGAAAAAGCAAAAAAGAAAAGAACAGTGATCAGAGTTTGAGGCTCCTTTTCTTATATAAATCCCTAAAGGAGGAATTGTGCTCTAGCTAGCGATAGATCTGTGAAGGTTAACATTTGTCTATCATGGACAGGGTGACCCCAATGGGTCTTGCCAAGGTATGAGTTCTCTGTCCAGTCCAGGCAACAGAGGCAGTGGTAAGAAAAAGCTGGAGCAGTCAGTCCTATATATTTAATGCCCGCCGTATAATGCGCCTAGTTTTGGTATATTATAGTTCATTTAGATCGAGAATATGGCGTCAAGAGTATTTTTGGTGCACAATAGATCAAAAAATGGCCCTTGCATATTGAGACATGTCGGCTACCGTGTTTTTGTTTTTTTTAGTTTTTGTGGTGATGAAATTCTAAAAAACTGACATCACATATCATGAGCGGATTCAGCAAATCCTAATTTCTTACATAGTATGTGTATGCTGAAGTATCATTGTCTGAAATTGCAAATTCCTAAGAGTATGTTCACACAGCGTATTTCTGGAGGGTACTTTTGCGCGTCGAAAAACGCGTTTCTTGCGTTGTTGAAATTCCACGCTTGCGTGCGTGGAATTTCAACGAGAACACAACATGTAATGCCTGAGGCAGATTTCTGCCTCCTATACTTTATTTTTTCACGCCACATAAACGCCTGAAAGAATTGACATGTCACGCCAAAAATTACGATGATGCATATTATGAATGATGCCGTATATTTTACATTGCAGTCTATGGTAAGTGTATAGATAATTGTTTTGAGCGTATTTCAGCACGTATTTCGGTGCGAAAAACATGCCAAAATCCATGCTAAAATACACTGTGTGAACATACCCTACAGATGGCATAACTGGCAGGGCACATACTAGTGCTGCACCAGTGTTTAATAAAACACTGTATTACAGCGGATATTCTGGACATCTACGTTTCGTATGTGTATATTCACAGCACTGTCCTAGCTAATTGCCACTTACCACATGACAAAACTGTGCATGTTTTCACCTTAGATTGCCCAAGTTTTGCAATGCGGTTTTTGGCCTCATGACTTCCACAGATGAAACAAGTTCACCTGAAGCTGTGTAGCCAAGCGATGTGGTACTCGGTACCTCTGAAAGCACCTAAAGCCGTGTTCTCACATCACGTTAGTGCATGCATATTTGTTGAGTGTAGGTAGGTTTGTAATCAACTTCAGTTACTTTACACTGAAGTTACTTACAAAACCACCTGCCTTCAACAAAAACGCATGAAGTATCGCAACATGAGACTTTCCATACTACTCTCCAAATCCCACCTCACTACCCGTCTTCTTGACCCAATACCTTCCCATCTCATCCCCAACCTCAATATTGTGATTATCTCAGCACTGACCCATATATTCAACCTATCGCTAACCTCTGGCAACTTTCCCTCCTCCTTAAAAACATCGCAACATCACACACCAATCCTCAGACAGTCTTCTCTCGACAATCCTCTTTATCTTCCTCCATCTCTCTAAACTTACCATTTGCTTCAAAACTCCTTGAACAGAACATATATCTTGAACTATCCTCCCATCTTTCATCTAACTCACTTCTTGTCCTCGTCCTTCAACAAAGTTGATCACTCGCTACTCTTTCAAATTCTCTCTTCCCTAGGCATCACAGACTTGCCTCTTTCTTGGGTCGCCTCTTACTTCTGATTCACTCAATCTCTTCCTCTTGCCCTCTCCCTATTGGGTTGTTCCAGGAATCAGTCCTGGGAAAAATACTCTTCTTTTTCTATGAACATGGCCTTAGTGAACTCATAGCATCACATGGCTTCAGTAAACAACTTGAATGCTGCCATCTCGGCCCATTATTTTACCGCCAAATGATTGTTTGGTTTTTAGGATCCCAGAGTGTCTATCGTCCATATCCTCCTTCTCCTCCCACTTTCTCAAAATCAATATGGAGAAAACATCTTCCCCCATCCCATTCCACCTCTTCACCAGACAAATCTATATCAAAGTCAATGGCTCCACACTCTTCCCAGTCCCACTGGTCTGCTGCCTTAGGATAACCCTTTACACTCTCACCCCTTGATTTTTGACTACAAAATTCAGCTTATTCATGCACCTTGCGTCCACTTTGCACCTGGATTACTGCAACAATCTTTTTTTCTTTTCTATGGGACCTTGCCAAATCTAGTACTCCTTGCTTATCTAACTCATTTGCCTCATCCCCAATCAATCCATCTCAAGTTACTCCCTATTCATGCTGATCCACCTCTCTCCTTGCTACCCACCTGTCTCTCCCCTCTGCCAATCCCTTCACTGACTACACATTTCCCAGAGAATTCAGTTCAAGCTGCTAAGAATGACATACAAAGCCCTGTACCCCAATATATCTCTGTCTTAATCTCGCGATAGCTCCCCTCATGCAATCTCCACTCATTCACAAGACCTTCTTTGCTCTCCTCTTATCAGCTCCTTACACAACTGTCTACATGATTTCTCCCGTTCTTCTCCCAAACCTTGTGAAACCAATAACTTGATCCAGCAAATGTCCAGGGTGCGATGTAAAAAAAGATCCAAAGTTTTTTTTTGAATAAGGTAAAAAATCCTACTACATGATAAAGAAAACAAATGTAGATAGAAGCATGATGTGGACGCTAATGCATTTCGGAAGAAACCTCCTTATTCATAGCATTACTATGAATAAGGAAGTTTCTTGCTATGAATAAGGAAGTTTCTTCCGAAACGTGTTAGCGTCCACATCATGCTTCTATCTACATTTGTTTTCTTTATCAGGTAGTAGGATTTTTTACCTTATTCAAAATAAAGCTTTGGATCTTTTTTTCATCGCACCCTGGACATTTGCTGGATCAAGTTATTGGTTTCACATGAATATTTGTTAGAGGCTGCTTCTGCCTCTCCGTGCACTCCGGAGGTGTTTTTACTTATATGGGAGGTGAGCTGATCATTATGTACGGAATTGTTTTCTCCCAAACCTTGGGAACTTACCACCACAACACATCAGATTCTCTGCCACCTTTACTAGTTTCAAAACCTATCTCTTCAGGATAGCATACAACCTACGATAAAGGTGAGTTCACAAGGCATCTTCAAGGTGTATAGCAGAGCGTACTGTGCACTCTGCTATATGCCTGGTGTTTTAGAAGTATCAGCTGACCAACCTGTGCTTCTAAAACGCTCTGGCTGGCCCCCATTCATTTTAGTTTTCCCCATATAATTTCTTTACCCTGATGCGCAATAAGCGTCGAGGAAAACAGCAGGTAATCATAGCTCTCAATGAGTACTATGAAATACCGTATTTGTGGGCTGCACTTTGGGCGTTTTGCAGAACAATTACTCCCCCTGAAATATGGCCTGCATTCTGCCATTAAACCATAATACAGACATCTCTGTCCCTCACCTTCTGTCTCCCCCTTCTCCATTATAGCTTATAAGCGCTCACGAGCAGGGTCCTCTCACCGTCCGTATCACTGTGTTACTTAGTGTTATTGTATTTGTCTTATATTATGTACCTGAATCCCTTGGCTTGTTCAGTGCCCTGGAATTAATGGTGTCTCAAATAAATAATAAAAATAACCCAATTTAAGGTGCTTTCAGAGGTGCTGTGTACCAAATTGCTTGTGGCTGCACAGCTTCAGGTGAACTAGTTTGCTTTGTAGAATCCATGAGGCCAGAAACCGCATTGCAAAACTTTGGCAATTTGAGGTAAAAACACGCACAGTTTTTTCATGTGGTAAGTGGCAATTAGCTAGGACAGTGCTGTGAAAATACATCACGTAGAAGTCCTTTGCCCTTGTATTACTGTAGGTTACTTCTGGATTGAGACAGATAGAAGGAATACACCCGCTGCCAATAATAGGAGTCCAATAATAAATTACAGAAAAGAATAAAAACAATAATAAAGACATTTAAAAAAGGAGACGAATCACAGGCAGAAGATAACGCTCAGTCAGCATAATGAATGAATACTTAGCTAAGGTTCACATGGAACTCTGTTCTTCTGGGGCTCCCGACCAGTCCAGGGCAGCAATGATTAGGAACCAGGTTTAGACGTGGTCCAGGCAGCATGAACCAGCTGAGGGTTTGTGGACTGGGAATTATCTGTAAAGCTACTAGCTAGACATTGTCTGCAGGAAGAAAGAACAAACACGGACTTGGGAATACACAGTCCCAAGGAGAATGATTGTAAATAGCCTGATGATTAAGCAACAATGGTTGAGCAATTTCTACATCATGTGCATAGAGAGGTATAGAACATAGGAAATGCAAGATGTCCTACTGACTATATAGGTATACAAATCACATGAATATCCGTATTTAATAAGTTGCCGCACTAGTGTTTCCAGAGGCGACACCTGGGATTTCTGCCAAGGATTTTAACTGAGGAGTTTTTTGCTTCTGGTTTGGACACGAGTTAGCCCCATTGTAAGGGTATGTTCACACGGCTTAATTGCGGGGCGTACAGTACGACCCGCAATTACGCTGGGTCTTCGGGAGTCGTACTGATCGGCACATACTCCCGAGGTGCGGGGGGGTGGGGTGGGGGTGGCAGCACAGCGGCCCCACAGACATGCATTAATCGCGTCGCGAAAGCCCCGCGAATAAATGACATGTCAATTATCTCCCCAAGCGTGCAATACGATCGTATTGTACGAGTGGGGAGAAGAGGCGTAATCCATAGTTCTCTATGAAAACTGTGGATTACAGTAATGCTTGGGGCGCATTTTGCTCGTATTAGAGCTCAGTACGCTTGCAATACGTGGCGAACTGCGCCCCAAAATAAGCCGTGTGAACATACCCTAATAGGGCTAACCCACATCCCTCCTCCCTGATCTGATGATTATTCATGCAAAAGAATGAACATGTTCACATAACTAATTTGGACACTGCCTCCGATGTGGAATCAGTGCTTAATCTGCATCAGAATCGGCATCCAAATCTGACTGCAATGCACCTCACATTGTTTCTAATAGAAAATCTGCATCGCAATGTATACTGCATCACAACTTTGATGTTCCACGCCGTAGATTTATTTTCTGCGCTGAAGAAATTCATGGGATCAAAGAGTATAAGAAATGGAAACTGAGCTCAGATTGGTTGCTATGGGAACAAAGAGTATAAGAAATGGAAGCTGAGCTCAGATTGGTTGCTATGGGAACAAAGAGTATAAGAAATGGAAACTGAGCTCAGATTGGTTGCTATGGGAACAAAGAGTATAAGAAATGGAAGCTGAGCTCAGATTGGTTGCTATGGGAACAAAGAGTATAAGAAATGGAAGCTGAGCTCAGATTGGTTACTATGGGAACAAAGAGTATAAGAAATGGAAGCTGAGCTCAGATTGATTACTATGGGAACAAAGAGTATAAGAAATGGAAGCTGAGCTCAGATTGATTACTATGTGAACAAAGAGTATAAGAAATGGAAGCTGAGCTCAGATTGGTTGCTATGGGAACAAAGAGTATAAGAAGCTGAGCTCAGATTGGTTACTATGGGAACAAAGAGTATAAGAAATGGAAGCTGAGCTCAGATTGATTACTATGGGAACAAAGAGTATAAGAAATGGAAGCTGAGCTCAGATTGGTTACTATGGGAACAAAGAGTATAAGAAATGGAAGCTGAGCTCAGATTGGTTACTATGGGAACAAAGATTATAAGAAATGGAAGCTGATCTCAGATTGATTACTATGGGAACAAAGAGTATAAGAAATGGAAGCTGAGCTCAGATTGATTACTATGGGAACAAAGAGTATAAGAAATGGAAGCTGAGCTCAGATTGATTACTATTAGAGATGGGCGAATTTCCCGAAATTCGTTTCGTTCACTTCGCCGAATTTCTCGGCAAAAATTAACTTCGTTCCGAATTACTTCGGCACAAATCACGTTAAAAAGCAGTTTTTTTCCGGCGCACGAGCCTGCAGGGGGGGCGTATAAAAGTTTGGGTGCCCAGGGTTTAAAATTATGCAGAGGGAGCTTGGTTTTTTCTTATACAATGTTGTGTTTTGTATGCCCACGAAACTTGATTTGCCCCCGCTCTTAAAAATTTCGCTTCATATAAAATTTCCCCTTTGGGCCCATTTAAAGAGGGCAAAACTGCCCAAAAAAAAACTAAAGGGGGAAATGTTGCCTGAAAAAGTCATGCCAGAGAAAATTGGAAAAAAAAAGCGGGAGAGCTAAGGGGGTTTTTTGGGAAACTTTAGGGGAAAAGATTTTGGGGAAAGGGGTGGGCGTTAGCCACGGGGCGCATGAGTTTCAGGAGGGGCACAATGACATTTTGGAGGGGTGGCAAAAAAGGAAATAGGTCACAGAGTGGCACAAGGGACACAGGGGTGGAGGTCCGGCAGCAGCAGCATGGGTCGACAGTGGAAACAATGACAGAGTGTGTGGGTCACGGCATCAGCCACAGCAGCAGCAGGGGGGTCAGACAGTGGCCCCAATGCACGGTGTTTTGGCCCACGGCCAGAAGCAGTTTGAGGTCAGGAGTGGCACAATGACTTTTGGGGAGGTGGCAAAAAAAGGAAAAGGCCACAGAGGGGGGGAAAATTTGCACAGTGTGGAGGCCCGGGGCAGCAGCCCCCGGGCCGCAGCATAAAGGTCATAGAGTGGCAGGGTTGACGGGAGTGGGGGAGGGGGGTTGGCAAAAACCAGCCCCTGGTAAAGGGGTTTGGTGGAAAGATGGAAAAACTGTCAGCAATGTGGGGGCATCAGGGGGTGGGCGGCATCAGAATAGTGGCTGACGGCGGGTTTAGTTTAAACCCGGAATCTTTTTCTCACAGTTTGGGGGGAGGGGCCCAGGGCTGAGGGTTGTTAAACACCCAAGGCATTGGTGTGTGGAAACCCCTGGCCAAACCCACCCCCTGATTCATTTTGACAAAGGTAAAGTCGTTCCACTTTTCCCCGGGTGGAAAAGGGGTTCCCCCTTGGGGTAACGATGGCCCCTGCCCCCCCATAAAACACCCGTTTCTAAATGCCACCCCTTACGGGCCCGGCCCCCAGGTTAGCTTCTCCACTGAAAAACCCCGGCCCAAGTTGCGGGCCCCACATCCAGTTTCCCCCTGCCCAGTGCCCAGGGATTTTCTAATGGGGGTGGCAGTTGCTGTCCAAGTAGGCCCCCCACCTGTTGGTTCAGGGATTTGCCCCGGGGTCCTGGGCTGCTGTGCTGGCGGATTACCCTCCTCATTTGGGGGGTAAAGGGAACCCTGTCTTTTCAGGGGACTCCAGACTTAGGTTACTCCCTGAGGGAAAGGCTGGTTTAACTGTTTCCTACCCCCCCACCTTCCCCCGCCGCCGCGGAAAGTAGAAACTTTGAGGTTGGGAACCCCGGGCCCAGCCCTGTCAGAGGGAGGGACGTTTCCCGCCACATAGGCAGGGGCCCCAAACTGATTACGGGGGATTTCCCTATAGTATTTGAGTTTGCCCTCCCTCTCAATAGCTGGGAAAAAGGCCCCCATTTTGGCCCTTTTAGCGAGGGTCCAATAGGGTGGAGACCCAGAATTTCACCCCTCTGCCGGATGGGGGACTATTCGGTGTCACTACCCGGGGAAAAAATTTAAAAGCATGTGCGGGCCCATCTGCCCCAAGTAAACCCCTGGGGGGGCTCCTCCCTCCTTTTCCCAAATGTATATTTGCCACAGTGTTTGGGGGGGGTCTTCCCTTTCGTCTTCCTCATCTCCACCCACCTTCTCCGGGGCTGCCCCGGGGTCCTCCTTTTGTCCCCGGGGTAGAAAATCCACTCATTTCACCAGAAAATTTGCTTTGGGCCCCAATTTGTCCTCCTCTCCTCCCCCTTTTCCTTTTCAGTCCCCCCCCGGGAATCATGGGCCCACGAGATGTATTTCGCCACTTTCCCCCCCAGTCCCCTGCCCAGACAGTTTTTTCCCCAGCATCTGTTCCAGGACATAAAAGCAGGGGAATGACGTTATTCACCCCTTTTAGCCCTGGGACGGGAAAAAATAAACGTGGTCCCCTCGAATGGCCTAAAACAAAGGCGGGGTGTCAGGGCATGAGCTCCCACGGGGCTGCCCATCAAAGTTACACAGGGGGGAGTATTTTCTGTTCCCTGGATCATAAAAAAATCGTTAAGGGCCCTTTTTCTCTGTTCTTTACAGTCGGTCCAACAGGTGCGGGCCCGGAATTCCCCAACGGGGGGGAAACATCGCATATCAGAGGGGGTTTTGGGGGGGAGGCCGTTCGGGCCGCTGAAAACTCGAGGAGGGGGTTCCTGGCTTTGTAGGAAGGGATAAAGTGCTTTCCCACATTTTCCCTGGCCATTTTCGAATTTTCTAAAGGGATGGGGGAAAGGGGCTTCGGGAAACCCTTTTTTCCAACCAGATTAAAACAGTGCGCCATCAGGGCCCCTGGCCCATCCCTCCTGGTGAAACCCGGGGGCCCACCATGTTCCTCCCTTTGGGTCCTTCCCCATGGTTCCGATTTGCATTTGGCGCAAGAAAGCCAAAAATCGATTTCTTCCTGCAGGGACGCGGACAGTTCCCCCCCCTGTGTGATTTTCGTTCCCCCCGAGGAAAGCCGGGTTTGTAGAACTGCTTTGACACCGCTGTGCCCTACACTTTTGTGGTATGAGGGAAAGCATTTACTTGGGGAGGCTGAGATGGGTGGTGGTGGGTGGGGGAAGGGGGGGGGGGACTTTGGGCCGCGGGAAAGCAGCATTTGGGACAACATGGGGAAAAAAGGGGGTTTTCTCCGGTAAAAAGTTGTTGGTGTCCCCGGGGGTGGAAGCTTTTTTCCCGGGTGGGCCTTTTAAAAGGACATTTTTAATGGCCCTGCCCGTAGTAGTTACAGCTCCGGGACTTTCCGGGGCTGCCATGCCCCTTGGAAAAAAACCCGATAAGCTTAAGGACTGGCCCCCCTTCTGATTTTAAATATTTATGAAGTGTTTTACTCCCTTTTTTGGAAAAAAGAAATTACAGCTTGGAATTTCTCCTTTCTTCGGTCGGCAAAACCCAAATTATTTTCTCTGAATGGTGCAGAGCCCAAATTTTGGGGAAAGGGGGGGGATCCCATTTACCAAAAAAATTTGGGGCCCAGGACCCACGGTCAGCTGCTCCCAACCCTTAGGAGGGTTTGGGGCGCTTACTGTTGCTCTTTGAAAATCGCCTCTTTTGGAACAAACTGGGGGCCCTTTGAGTAGCGAGGGGGCAGGAGCTTTGGCCCGGGAAAGATGTTGTCAAAGAGAAACAGCTCCTTCTGCAGAGGTGGGGGAAAGCCTTGACTGGCTCCCAATGGCATGCGTGCCCCCTGGGGTTTGCTGCTGCTGCTTTTTTTTTTTTCCGGGGCCGGTTTTGGGGCCACCACATCTTGGGCCAGTTTACCCCAGGCCACCGTTGGTGACACGGGCATGTGTTGAACGGGGCCCGTGGGTGCCAACGTTGCCCCCGGGCCCCACGCTTCACTTTCTGCTTCTTTTTAAACATATCCCCCCTTTTCGGCCCCTCCGGTTTTCTTAGCAAAGAAATGCCAAAACCCCCCCCCGGAGTATCGGATTTTACCCCCCAACGCTCCGCACTAAAGTGACTACTGCCGCTGCTGCCTCGCGGGAGCCCCTGTGGCTACTTTCTTGGGCCCCGGGGAAAAGGGGTTTTTTTTTTCCCCCCTGGGGCCCCTTGGCTCCCGACCTCCACAAGTGGGTCCCGTTTACCCCACCCCCGGGCCCCACGAAACCCCCTTACTGGCTTTCGCCGCTGCCTGACGCGCAAGCTGGGCGCCCCTTTCTCCTGAAAGATGATGAAACCCTTTCCTCACCCGGCTCCCAAGTGCGGTCGGCCCCAATCATTTATCTTTTTTGTGTTTTTATCGGGCCCCGCTTTCCTCATCACCGGTCTTGGTATGCGACGCGACCCCTAAAAACATGACCTCCCATGCCCCCTCTCAAACCCTCTTTTACTTTGCCCCCCCTACTGCAAGAAGCGGGGATATTGGCCCCTTTTTTCGCTGCCCCGTAGCTGCTGACTGCCCTCCCCCAAAAATTTTTCATCCTGCTTTATAGTGGCCCCTGAGCCCAGACCAAAATAGTCGATCTCTGCTTTAGGGAACCGGGGTGGGACAAAGGCGGGGGGTTGAAAGGGCAGGTTTAGGGCCCCTGACCCGCCCCAGGCCCTGCCAACTAAGGGTTGTTTTTGAGTTCCCCGCTCTTGGCCCGGGTTGGTCAGATGTCCTCTGGGGAGGGGGAAGGGATGACCTAGTTTAACCAATCCCAATTTTAACCCCTTGGGTTGCTAGTTTAGTCCCCCAGCCGCTAGATTACCCGCGGCCCGTTGTGGGCCCTCACTCGGGGCCCCCCCGCCGCCCCCGTTCCCCCCCTTGCCGTGCTGCGAGCCTCCAGGAATTTTTTGTGCCTCTGCCACTCGCAGGTGAAGAACCCGCCACCTCTTTGTCTGAATACTGTTTGTTCTTAAAAATTTCGACACTGTTTGTTTAAGAAAATTATTTTTTTGTTAAAAAAACCAAACCCCCTATTTGACTCCAAATGAAACCAAATAAAAGAAATTGGGTTTAAACCCCCGGAAAGGGTGGACGATGGGTAGGCCAAAGGGAGGCGACCGTGGGCGCCTTTCCTAGGGCCTATCCTAAGGGGGGCCCCAGGGCCCCGACCCCCGCCCCGGGGTCCGGGGCCCCTGCCGTGTGCCTGAAGGCCGGGGGGTTCCCCTGTGCCGCTTCTGGGAGCAGAAGCAAGTGTCCGCCCCCGCAGACAGTGTTTGGGCCCGCTCCCCGGAGGAAACGCTGGATTTTCCCCCGGTGAACTGCAGGGCCGGGCCAGCGGGGGCCCCCGGGTCCTCCCCAGCGTGAGGACCCCGGCCCCGCCCCCGGGGGGGGGGGGGGGCCCCCCCCCCCCCCCCCCCCCCCCCCGGGGCCGCCCCCCCCCCAAAAAAAATTTTCCCGCGTCGCAATGACGTGGGTGTCATCGCGAGCGGCCTCTTCCCCGGGGGCACAGCGCGTCACAGGGGGTGCGCCCGAAAGGGGCTGCCGGAGGAAGGGGCCCCGGAACCCGAAGGGGGAAAAGGGAAAAGGAGCGCGCGCCTGGGAAATTTTTGGGAAGTATTTAAAGTTGGGTTTTTTTTAAGTGCCTGCCCCGCGGGGCCCCCCATTTTTTCTGCCCGTGGCCCCCCTTTAAAGCCTGCCCGTGGCCCCCCTATATCCTGCCTGCGGCCCCCCATTTAAAGCCTGCCCGTGGCCCCCTTTTTTCCCGCCTGCGGCCCCCATAATGCCTGCCCGCGGCCCCCATTTTGCCCTGCCCGCCGGGGCCCCCAAAAATGGCCTTTTTGTTTTGGCCCCCCCATATCCTGCCTGCGGGGCCCCCCTAATGCCTGCCGCCCGGGCCCCCCCTATTTTTCCCTGCCTGGTTTGGGCCCCCCCCTCCTGCCTGGGGCCCTATAAAGCCTGCCTGCGGGCCCCCCATTAAAGGCCCCTGACTGCGGCCCCCAAATGCCTGCCTTTCGGCCACCCATTAAAGCTTTCCTGCGGCCCCCCATAAAGCTGCTGCGGGCCCCCTATAATGCCTGCCTGTGGCTCCCTATTTTTTTACCTGTGGCCCCCTTTCGCCTGCCCGTGGCCCCCTATTTTTCCCGCCCGCGGCCCCCATAATGCCTGCCCGCGGCCCCCCATAATACCTGCCTTTCGGGCCCCCCCCATAAAGCCTGCCTGGTGCCCCCATATGCCTGCCGAGCCCCCATACGGCTGCCTGTGGCCCCTTTTATGCCTGCCCGTGGCCCCCGTTACGGCCCTGCCTGAGTCCCTGTAAGGGGTTTCCGTGGCCCCCTAATGCCTTTCCCGTGGCCCCATTTCGCCTGCCTGTGGCCCCCCTAAGCCCTTTCCTGGGTCCCTACGCCCGTGAGGTCCCCCTTTCGCCTGCCTGAGCCCCAGACGCCTTTTCTGTGGCCCCTATATGCCGCCTGTGGCCCCTTCCCCCTGCCTGGGGCCCCCCTTTCGGGCCCGCCCCCGGTGCCCCCTTTGCCTTGGCCCCGGGGCCCCCAATTTCGTTTGCCTGTGGCCCCCCTAGGCCCGCCTGTGGCCCCCTACCGCCGCCTTAGGCCCCATACGCCCCGCCTGTGGCCCCAAAAACCTGCCTGTGGCCCCTTTCGCCTGCCTGGCCCCCTACGCCTGCCCGTAGCACCCCATACAACCCGCCTTTAAAAAACCCCCTTTTTGCTATATATTTTTCCTGAAACCCCCAGCTTAAAATAATGCCCGAGTGCCCCCCCTATAAATTTTTTTTAACTTTTGTTAAGGGGGGCAATATTTTATATCCCGCCCGGGCTGAGAAAGGGGAAAAATTTTATATCCCCGTCTGACTAAAAGGGGAAATTTTAAAACCTTTTAATTAAGGAGTTTCTGGGAAAAAGGAGGAATCTGGAAAATTTTTTGTCCAAATCCTCAGGGACGAGTCTTGGCCCCGGGGCAAAATTTGGCATGAAAGGGGAGAACCCGGGTGGAGAAGAAAAGGGAAAGTGAAAACGGCTGATAGAAAAGAAGTCCCCCGGTGGGGTCCAAAAAGGGAACTGCAGGTGAAACATTATATTTTGAGAGCCCACATACAAAAAGTATCTACCAAATTTTAAAGGTTTACCCGTATGGCGGGTTTTGGGAAAATGTCTTCAGACCTGGGGTGTACAAACTGATAAATCACATGTGGGGGTTGCGTTTTGGTTTAGGGGGCCCGGCGGGAAATTTTTAAACCTTTTTAATTTGTAATTTGTTTTGGGTCTTGGTTTTTTAGGGTTTTTAGTAACAATAAATTCGTCTGGGGAGATTTGGTCTATGTATCGGGGGGATTTTTAGTGACTGGGTTTTTTTGGGGGATTGCACTGTCTACGGAGGGGGGCGATTTTGAAAATGCAAATTTGTCAGGGGTGATTTTCATTGTTTCAGTGTTTCTGAGGAGGGGTGGACGGGAGCTAAAGTGGGAAATGTGCAGAAAATTTGTGACAGGACCTGGCGCAGGGGGTGAGAGGAATTAGTGTTTTTGTGTGTTTGTGGGGGGGGGGGGGTTTTTTTTTTTGAGGGCGAGGGGGGGGGGGGGCGCCATTTGGGTGTTTCTGCCCAGGGCACCAAAATTTCCTTGGGCCGGCCCCGCCCCTTTGGGTATAAAATTGGCTCCCCAAATGGGCAGGGGGAAAAAATTTACTTGTAATTTTGGGGTTCAAAAATCTGTGTATTTTCCCCGAATATAAAAGCACAAAAAAGGGGTTTAATTTTCCCCTTTTGGGTATTTAAAATTTTGCTTTCAGAATTTTTTTCTGTGGCGGTTTAAAAAAAAAGTTTCTTTTATGAGTACAACTGCAGAAAAACGTTTTAAATTAAAAACCCCCGGATGTAAAATTGCGCCCAAAAAAAATTTTGGGAACCAGAAATACTAGTTTGTAGCGTGTTACCCAAATTTCTTTTTTTTACGCTACACAACAAGAAAAAAAAAATTGTAATTAACCTTCCCCTTGGGGAATTATGGTAAGGAAAAATTTTTAATTTTTTGGCGGGGAAAAAAAAAGGTTTATTTTTGTCACCACGCAGGAAAAAAAACGCTTAATTAAACCCCCCGGGTGTAAAATTGTTTCAAAGGGAAATTTAGCAAAAACCCGAAAATACTAGCTTTTGTAGCGTTTTTTACCCAAATTTGGGGTTTTCTACGCTAACAACAAGGAAAAAATTGTAATTTTAACCCTTTTTTTGTGGGAAATTTTTGGGACAAAGGAAAATTTTTTTTTTTTGGGGGTGAAAAAGACGGTCTATTTTTGTCACCACAGAAAAAAAAACAACGCTTAAAATTTAAAACCCCCGGGTTTTAAATTTTTCGCAAAAGAATTGAGCAACCCGAAAATACTAGCTTTGTAGCGGTGTTCCCAAATTTTTGTGTTTTCTTTACTTTCACAAAAAGAGAAAAAATTGTAATTTTAAACCCTTTGCTTGTGAATTATGGTACAGGAAAAAATTTTTAATTTTTTGGGGGGTAAAAAGGGCGGTTTAAATTTTTTTCACCCCAGCGAAAAAAAACGCTTTAAATTTAAACCCCCGGATGTTAAAATTTCGCAAAAGAATTGAGCAACCCGAAACTACTAGCTTTTTTAGGTGTTACAATTTGGGGTGTTTTCTACGCTTCACAACAAGAGAAAAAAATTTTTAATTAACCTTTGCTTGGGTTTTTAATTATGGTTTCAGGAAAAATTTTTATTTTTTTGGCGGTGAAAAAGTCGGTCTATTTTTGTCACCACAGCACAAAAACAACGCTTAATTAACCCCTGGGGTGTAAAAATTTCGCAAAAGAATTGAGCAACCAGAAATTTCTAGCTTTTTTAGCGTGTTACCAATTGCGTGTTTTTCAACGTACCAAAACAAGAGAAAAAAAATTGGGAAATTTTTCCCTTTGTTTTGGAAATTTTGCCCACAGGAAAATTGTAATTTTTTTGGGGGTGAAAAAAAACGGTTTTTTTTTTTGTCACCACAGCAGAAAAAACAAAGCCCTTTAAATTTAACCCCCCCTGGAGTAAATTTTCGCAAAAGGAATTGGCAACCCCGAAACTAATAGCTTTGTAGCGTGTTACAATTTTCGTGTTTTCTCGTACAAAACAAGAGGGAAAAAAAATTTTAAATTAACCTTAGCTTTTGAAAATTTTGGTACGGAAAATTGGAAATTTTTTGGGGGGGAAAAAGGCGGGTTTTTTTTGTCACCCCAGCACAAAAAAACGGTTTAAATTTAAACCCCTGGATGTTAAAATTTGGCCCAAAAGAATTTAGCAACCCGAAAACCCCCTTTGCTTTGTAGGTGTTCAATTGCGTGGTTTTTTACGTAACAACAAAAGAAAAAAATTTTAAAATTTAAACCTTTGTTTTTGAATTATGGTACAGGAAAATTGTAATTTTTTGGGGGGGTGAAAAAGACGGTTTTTGGAATTTACCCGAGCAGAAAAACAACGCTTAAAATTAAACCCCCGAATGTAAAAAAAATTTTCGCAAAAAAAATTGAGCGCCACAAACTACTAGTTTTTTAGCGTGGGTTTCAATTTCGTGTTTTTTAAGTACACAACAAGAGAAAAAATTTTTTTAAATTTAAACCCTTTGGTTGTGGAATTTTTGGTACAGGAAAAAAATTTTTAAATTTTGGCGGTGAAAAAGCCCGGTTTTTTTGGAGTAACCCGAGCAGAAAAAAAAACGCTTAAAATTTAAACCCCTGGATGTTTAAAATTTCGCAAAGAATTGAGCAGCCAAAAAGCTAAATAGGGTTTGTAGGTTTTTACAAATTTCGTGTTTTTACGTTTAAAAACAAGAGAAAAAATTGTAATTTTAAACCCTTCCCCTTTGGAAAAATGAGGTACAGGAAAAATTGTAATTTTTGGGGGGTGAAAAAGACGGTTTCTGGAGGGCACCACAAACGCAGAACAACGGGGTTAAATTTAAACCCCCGGGGTGGGAAATTGCGCAAAAAAAATTGAGCCCGACAAAAAAATTTAAGGGTTTTTTTGTATTATAAAACGCTGTTTCTTTAAAAAGAATAAAAAAGGAACTGGCTTTGATCCCCCCTTGGATATTCAAAAGTGCTGTGGGCGATAGCATTTAAAAAAGTAATGGCTTTCCCGTGGACGGCCCCCGGGCTGGACTTTCAGATCCAATACACCCAAAAAAACAGAAATTTGAACATTAAGAGAAGCAGTTTTGGACAAGCTGAGAAAACCCCCCAAAAACGCTGTATAAAAAAACAGTTCTTTTGTAACAAGCAAAACCGCGGCAGCACCTTCCCCTTTATCAGGTCAGTTTAGAGGGAGTATGAGCCCCAGCGTGCTCCTGGCTCCTTTTTGGGGCGGTTTATTTTCACAGAATCCGCCCGGTCCCCCTGATTTTGGCTTCATTGCTGGGACATGTCATGCAGGCTATGCCCCCCTTTTTCCTCCCCGAGTGCTTTGCCCCATGTAAAGGGGAGGGGCTCGCAGCAAATTTTTATCAAAAAAGCCACTTCGTTCAAACCCCAAGTTTCCCCCAAAAACGACTTCCCTTTTAGAACCCCAAAATTTTCCTTGAAAATTTTAAACGAATTCCAAATTGTTAGAACAAATTTGCCCCCAAACTCTAATTTTCTATGTGAAAAAAAGAGTTTAAAAAAACGGAAGCTTGGGGCCCCCAGATTGGTTGCTATGGGAAAAACAGGGTTTTTACTTTTTGGTTTTTGTTTTCACGGTGATTTGGGGGGGGCACTGTTTGGGAAGATTCCGCACTGAAACCGCCTCAGAATCCGGTCAAATCTGAATTTCAGTCCGCATTAATAGTTTCTTTTCAGTGACCAAAAACACTGATTTAAATTAAATGTAGGTTACACATATCCCTTTTTTTTTTGAATTTTTTTTTATCATTTCAAAAAATGAGGGTCACATCAGAGAAGATTTAAAAGAATATGAAGCAAAACTTAAAAATTTCTTGTCACGAGGGGGATACACCTTATTCCCAAAGCAGGGTTTTTGCCCATCAGTTTTATCCTTTATGTCAGAAAATGATGATGTTAAAAGACCCCGTTAAAAACTAGTATCGCTTTAAACCTTTTAATTTCCCCCAAGTAGGCCGTCACCCCGATGGCCCCAGAGGGTTTTGCCCTATAAGAAAAGCTTTTTAGTGGAACCAAGGATAAAAAGGAGAGGTTGGGGATTGAGTTTGGAAAAAACCTAGCGGTTATCAAGTTTTAAGTCAACCCCAATGTCTGAGTTTTAAAACTGCAATTTCTGAGGTTAAATTCCATGAAGTAAGAAAAAGGGCTGCAGCCCCGTTTAATTTCCAGTTGGGGTGCAAGCCTCACATTGTTTCTAAGGGAAAAATGTGCTTGCCGGGGGACTGAAGCTGATTCCCTCAACATGACTTCTTTTCAGAGTGAAAATGAATTGTCATTCTTTCTTGGACAAATTTACTTAACTTCCCCTCAATTTTTATAGTATATAGGAGACTGAAAATCTCCCTCAAAAAAAACAGATCAAATCCACATCCAAAATCCCACAAACTGGTGCTGTTTCCCCGTTGATTCAGCACTGCAAAACACCATGCGACAATACCCTTTGACAGTTTGATAAATGAGGGGCCCCAAAATTTTACCATACAATTTTTCCTGGAATTTTATCAGAAACCCCACCCCCAATGTCCCAAAACGTGATTGCGGCCCCCTGTGATTGATGAAATCCAACCAAATATCATGAAAAATTTTTCTTGTAAAAACCCCTTTTATTAGTGCGGGGCGTCAATGATTGGAGGTCTAGTAGGCCTCTTACGTACAGTGCGGTAATACATGTCCGGAAAACGTAAAAGTTTAGTCAGGCAAGTAGTGATTTGGGGGTCTAGTATACCCTTTACAGTACGTGCGTTAATACATGTTTTGTATGCTCTTCATGTATTTTTCAGGTCAGCGTGATTGGGGTCATAGCACTTTTACAGTACAGTGCGGTCACATGTCCCGTACGCTCTTACATGATTAGTCAGGGCATGCAGTGATTGGCAGTCTTGTGAGCTCTTTACAGTACAGTGCGGGACTACATGTCCTGTACTCCTTTTTTTGTTTAAAAACCCCCCCCACTTTTTAGGGGGGATGCAGTGATTGGCAGTCTATAGTACTTTTTCTTTTGTACAGTGGGGTTATAAACATGTCCTTTACTGATTTTTTACATGTTTAGGGGGAGGTTGTGCTTTTTGATTGGAGGTCTTGTATTCCCCTCAAAAGTCGTGCGGTACACATGTCCTGTATGTCTTTTAATGTATTAGTCAGGTGCATGCAGGATTTTGTGGCTGTAGCGCCTTCTACAGTACAGTGCGGTATTACTTCCTAAGGTTTAATTGCCCAGGACAAGGGGTCCTTTTTGCACCAGGTGAGGGGCCCCCCTTTTTTTTTTTCTGGGGACATTGTGTATAAACTACATGACCCAAAAAGCTCCCCGTCCTCCCATAGAAAATTGATTTCCAGCTTCCAGAGCTCATTCTCGTTTTTATATGGGAAGGACCTGCATTTTCGGTTCGCATCGCTCATTTTTTTTCATCTTATTCTGCATTTGTTGGGGGCCTTTTGAGGGTTCGGAAAAAAATGACATTTTTTGCTAATTAGGTTTCAACATACAATAGTCGTCCCGGAAACAAAAAATAAAATGAGGGGCACTTTAAAAAAAGAGATCCCCTTTTTTAAAACTTTATTTTAGTGGGGAAAGAAAAACATTAATTTATTTACCCTTAAAATAAAAAACGAAAAAAAATACAGAACAGGTATTTACAGGACAAAAATATCACTAAAAAGCAAAAACAATGACGGCAGCCACAAATTAAAAAAAAAAAAAAAAAAAACATG